>PISX010002084.1:0-171501 GCA_004024625.1 Mellivora capensis
TAAATTAGATTTGGTTGGTTGTTTTGATACTATTTGTTTGGTCTTCTGTCAAGACTCTGAATTTACAGGCTTTTGAAGAGATAAACCAAATTACATATACAAAACTTTTTCCTGTTGTTTTCTCTGCTTGTATCAATGTGAAAATAGAATTGTGATAGTTTCTAGTTTCCCACTTTCTATATTTAAAGCCTTCCCAGGTCCTGAAATACTTAAAGTTCTAAACATAGGGGTAAATAAATACTTAAAGGCTGTCCCAACAGATAAATCTGTAGGGAAAGGAATCTGAGTCCTAAATATCTGTAAATGACATCGTAGTCTCAAATTTAAGATGTGTTCTGGTTTTAATCATCAGTAGAGTATGCTAAATGTAAGTGTATGTAAGACCTCTTTGAAACTCTTTTTAACTTCAGAAAAAAAAGTTAAAACTTTGACTTAGGTCCTTTCCCAGCCCTTTTGAAGCCTGGGTGAGAATTAAAATGACCTGGTAAGTGGACAAATGGTGATTAAGGGTGTGTTTGTGTGCTGCCCCCTGGTGGATGGTCTGTCCCGATGGTTTACATTTTGCATTTGTTTCTACCAGTCTTCAGACAATTAATTAAAGTGCTTCACCACTTAACACGTTCCAAAGTGTTTTGAAAATGCGTAAGCTTTTTTTCCCCCTAAGATTTTATTCATTTATTTGACAGAGATCGAGAGAGGGAACACAAGCAGGGGGGAGTGGGAGAGGCAGGCTTCCTGCTGAGCAGGGATCTCGATGCCCGGCTTAGGGATCCTGGGATCATGACCTGACCTAAAGGCAGATGCTTGACTACTGAACCACCCAGGTGCCCCAAAAATGCATAAGTTTTTATTCCAACATTTTTACAAGGTGTTAAAGTTTAACGCCCAGCCCACTAAAATTTTAATGCCCTGTACAGATTGTTAATGACAGATTTAGTTTGTGATAGTTTTTCTAATAGTAAAGCTAAGGATTAGAACAAATATTTAGGAAAGGGCTGGACGGCAGGATGGAAAGGGCCATTTTAAACTCCTGGTCTCACTATAACAGAGAATGCCTGAGGGCAGGTAGATGAGCTGTGGGTACACTTGAGGCTATGTACTGTATGTACTGTACAAAGGTGAGAGCCTTGTATAGTTGTATACCTTTGGTGCTCAGCGCCCCACCTCTTTTTGGCTTATGCTAAACTTTTTGGCCAATTACATTAACATGGTAAAGAAGACCGAGAGTTTCTTCCTTTGAGAGACTTCCTTCATGGTTTTAGAGATGTGAGTCATAGTATGTGTTTGGGTATAATTACACTGATTTTTTAAAAATTATTACTGTTTTAAGTAATCTCTGTGCCCATGACTTGGGGCTCGAACTCAGGACCTCGGGATCAAGAGTTGTGTGCTCCACCAACTGAGCCAACCAGGTGTCCCAATCAAACGGATTATAAGCATGATACAACATTTTAGATCGTCTTGACTGAGCCAGCCAGGCACCCATGATAGGCAGTTTTAACATGTCCCCTTCTAAACATGGCAGAAAGTGGAGCTGTTGCATTTTCTAGCATCTGGGTTCTTTAAGTTTATTTAGATTTTACAATCGCTGCTTGGAAATTTGTCACCTCCCCCCCTCCCCCCAGATTGTAATTGGAAGAAAGAATATAATTTGGAAATGTGAAATATAGTTACTGAAGTTCTAAAGAAAAAACACAAACAGATTATTATAAAGCTTTTTTTTTTTAAGTTTTATTTATGTAAGCTCTGCACCCAAAGTGGGGCTCAAAGAGTTGCATGCTCTTCCAACTGAGCCAGTCAGTGCCCCTTTTATAAAGCTTTCTTAATTAAAAGACTAATGCCTAATACTTCTAAGATTATTTTTCCAAACAGCTGTTACATCTAAGCATATTGGGCCCTTGGAAGGACTTCCCAGTAGAAGAGAACTTCTTGAAATATCATATGCATTGGGTATTTTATTGTCAGTAGAGTTAATTCTTATTCATGTCTCATAAGCTGCTGGGTGAAGCTGGTATTTTGGTTACTTGCAAATGATCTACTGTTTTGATGTGACCTCTTTGATCATCCTCTATGAAATATGGATATAAACTAGATAATTTCAGGGGCGCCTGGGTGGCTCAGTGGGTTAAGCCTCTGCCTTCGGCTCAGGTCATGATCTTGGGGGTCCTGGGATGGAGCCCCATGTCAGGCTCTTTTCTCGGCAGGGAGCCCGCTTCCCCCCCCCCCCCCCCGCCTGCCTTTCTGCCTACTTGTGATCTCTCTCTCTCTCTCTCTGTCAAATAAATAAATAAAAATCTTAAAAAAACAAAACAAAACTGATAATTTCTAGAATTTGCTCCAGGAGATGAGGATTGATACTATGATTATAGTGGACAGTTTTCTTGAAGATCTGAGTAAATGGTTTTTGTTTTTTTTTTAAGATTTTATTTTATTTATTTATTTGACAGACAGAGATCACAAGTAGGCAGAGAAGCAGGCAGAGAGAGAGGAAGGGAAGCAGGCTCCCCGCTGAGCAGAGAGCCCGATGTGGGGCTTGATCCCGCGACCCTGGGATCAGGACCCGAGCTGAAGACAGAGGCCTCAACCCACTGAGCCACCCAGGCGTCCCAAATGGTTTTTTTCTTACATAAAAGTCAAATAATGGACACCTAAAATTAAGGTAGAAATAGCATGGAAATTGGAGTGAGAAGTTTGAATTTGGCTTTTCATTTACCTGCTTTTGACTTTGGTTAAAAGAATCTCTTGTGACTGTTTCCTTAATCTATGTAGTGGGAATATTAATGCCTACTTGGCTTGGTTGTTGGTGAAAGGCCACAGTGAAAATGTATTTCAAGTGCCTGGCATGATCTTTTGCCCTTTAGAAGTCACTGAATAAATAATATCTCTTTTTTTTTTCTTAAATAAATTTTATTTATTTATTTGACACAGAAAGAAATCACAAGTAGGCAGAAGTAGGCAAAGAGACAGGCAGATAGAGAGGGAGAGGCAGGCTCCCTGCTGAGCAGAGAGCCCGATGCGGGGCTCGATCCCCGGACCCTGGGATCATGACCTGAGCCGAAGGCAGAGGCCCAACCCGCTGAGCCACCCAAGTGCCCAGATATCTCTTATTTTAATTCTCAGGATCATTGAAATTTAAAAACCGATTGTTAAATTGTAATTGTGGCAGAAATAATCTGGAAATGATTACTCTCCCTGGATGTTGCTGCCTTTAATCTTAATATCCGTAGAAAATGCAACTTTTCATCTGCAGCATCTTTTGTTTGTATCAGAATTGGCATAAATGCAAGTTGTTTAGAATTGTTGGACCATGTAACAAAGAATTCTTTTTATTTTTATTTTTTTAAAGATTTTATTTATTTGAGAGAGCATGTACACTGTGTACATGAGCAGGGGAAGGGGCAGAGGGAGAAGCAAACTCCTAGGCACCCCCAAAGAATTCTTTTTAAATGAATGATACAAATAATTTCATTAATATACATTGTTACAAGAAAGTTTTTTGTGAATATTCCATATTTGAAGTTACATTGTAGTTATTACAGCAAAAAGAATCTTGTACTATCTACCCCAGGCAAGAGACTGTTGTCTCAAGCAATCTGAAGGGGTGCTTGGGTGGCTCAGTCAGTTAAGCATCTGCCTTCGACTCAGGTCATGATCCTGGAGTTCTGGGATCCGAGATCCACATCAGGGAGTCTGCTTCTCCCTCTGCCCTTCACCCTGCTCCTGCTCACTCTCTCTCTCTCTCTCTCTCTCTCTCTCTCTCTCATAAATGGGTAGAATCTTTGAAAAATAAAGCAGGGGCGCCTGGGTGGCTCAGTGTGTTAAAGCCTCTGCCTTCGGCTCAGGTCATGATCCCAGGGTCCTGGGATCGAGCCCCGCATCAGGCTCTCTGCTCAGTAGGGAGCCTGCTTCCTCCTCTCTCTCTGCCTGCCTCTCTGCCTACTTGTGATCTCTGTCTGCCAAATAAATAAATAAATAAATAAATAAATAAATCTATCTTTAAAAAAATAAATCAATCTTAGGACCTTTTAGTGTTTCTGCTGTAGAGGAAATGTGAATGTGGTTGAGGGTTATGTGAGTGAAAAGTACTTAGGCTGCTTCACTATCAGACAATTTAGATAAACTTAAATCATATTTTTCTTCTAAAACTTCCTTTCTCATGTGATAAGTACTAACAACCCCAGGGCTTCATTTTGATGGAATTTGTCATTTGTGAAGATGGTGACTTCTAAATACTAGAGAGCAAAAAAAAAATGGGGAAATTTCAAAAGTACTAGAGTACAGATGATAATGTAATTAATCCTCGTTACCCATAACCTAGCTTCAAGAATCACCACCTGATGACCAGTCTGGTAACCAGCCTGGCTGAATATCTATGCCCCAAAGTCATACTTTCCCTGATTATTTCTGAAGCAAATTCAAGATAGTAAGTATTATATTGCAAGTTCTTTACATTGCTTCTCTAAAAGATAAGGACTTAGGGATGCCTGGGTGACTTAGTTGGCTAAGCATCTGCTTTTGGCTCTGGTCATGATCCAGAGTCTTGGGACTTGGGACTGAGTCCCGCATTGGCCTCCTTGCTCATCAGGGAGCTTCTCCCTCAACTTGCAGTTTTTTCTTCTACCTGCCACTCTCTCTGCTTGTGTGCTCTCTCTCAAATAAATAAAATCTTAAAAAAAAAAAAAAAGGACTTAAAAAAATAGACTATCATTATTATTTATAAAAAACATTGGCACTAAATCACTGATAACACACAGCCTAATTTTTCCCAGTTGTCTAATTTTTTTTTTTTTTGGCAGTTTATTTAGAGTTAGGATTTGTGTAAGTTCCATACATTTGTGATTGGTTGCTACAGCCCAGGCTTTATTAATTTATTTTTGAAAAAGATTTTATTTATTTTTGAGAGAGAGATAGTATGAGTGAGCACAGGCAGTGCGGAGAGGCAGAGGGAGACGCAGACTCCTGTTGAGCAGGGAGGGAGGATTTGGGGCTCAATCCCAAGACCCCAAGATCATGACCTGAACTGAAGGCAGACACCTAACTGACTGAGCCACCCAGTGCCCCTTTCTTTCTCTCTCTTTTTCTTTTATGTCTTGGTTCCCATTTTTTTTTCTGATACTTCTTAGAAACTTAGATATTTGTCCTGGAGAGTTTCCCAGGGTCTGGATTCTGCTGATGTGGTCCTCTATCCCGATAGGATACCATAGGTCTAGAGAACTGATCATATTCAGTGATGCTTTATGATTTTTCTGATTGCCAAGCATGTTCTAGGCAAGAAATGAGAATGTCTTTTAAAGTCTTAGCCAAGCTGTATTTGTATAAAGGAATAACAGATTGAAGTATTTTTTTTTAATGTGTGTTCAAGTCTATAGATGAGGAAGCATGTTGCACTGAAGTGAAACATAGGTTCTTCAACCTATTCTTCCTTAAATAATGTAAACATACCTTTTTTTTTAACCTCACCAGAAAGTGGTCTTTTTTTTTTTTTTAAAGATTTTATTTATTTACTTGACACAAAAAGAGAATGAATGTAGAAGTGGGGGTGGTGGCAGGCGAAGGAGAGGGAGAAGCAGAGCCCCCACCTAGCAAGGAGCTCAATGAGGGGCTGGATCTCAGGACCCTGGGATCATGACCTAAGCTGAAGCCAGACGCTTAACTCACTAAGCCACCCAGGTGTCCCCACCAGAAAGTAAAGTAGCTTATTAAGTGGGGGAAAATTGGCTGCTGTCAGCCTGGTTAAATTGCATTGCATTTATATTACTTATTATTTATGCTCCTTGCTGGGAGAAGGATTATCTACAAAGTAGTATATGGTTTATGGTTCTATCTTAGGGAAAAGCAAGAGTTGGGTTGCCTAGGTACAAGGTATGTCAGACCAAGATGTTTGGATCAAACTTATCTACCTTCTTTGTTTTCTTGATACATAAGAATTCTTAGACATAATTACTACTTTTTTTTTTTTTTAATTTATTTGTCAGAGAGAGAGGGAGAGAGAGCGAGCACAGGCAGACAGAGTGGCAGGCAGAGGCAGAGGGAGAAGTAGGCTCCCTGCGGAGCAAGGAGCCCGATGTGGGACTCGATCCCAGGACGCTGGGATCATGACCTGAACCCAAGGCAGCTGCTTAACCAACTGAGCCACCCAGGCATCCCAGTGATGGTGAATTTTAAGGGAGAAATAATTATTTCCAATGAAACTTTTTTCTTGATCCTAAAATTCCATTGAAAGCAAATAAAATTTGATTAGTTAGTTTTGTCTTTGAATGTCAGGTTTTTAAACAGCTCTGTCCCCCTGGAAGATGTGACTTGTATATGTACGCAATGTTGACTTTTCTAGTAGCTGCAGTAAGAAGTAAAAAGTAACAGATAAAAGTAATAGTAGTACTTTATACAATTCAATATATCTAAAATTTTAATCTTTTAACCTGTAATCAGTATTAAAAGTGTTGAGAAATCTTTTTTTTTTTAAGATTGTGTTAATTTAGAGCGAACACAAGAAGCAGAGGGAGGAGGAGCAGAGGGAGAGTGACAACCAGACTCCGCACTGAGTGCAGACCCTGATATAGGCCTTGATCCCGTGACTCCAGGATCATGACCTGAGCTGAAATCAAGTGGACACTTAACTAACTGAGCCACCCAGGCACCCCTTTTGAGAGATTTTATACTTTTTTGGTATGAAGTCTTCAAAATCTGTTAAATTTTATACTCACAGAGCAAATCAATTTAGACTGGACTGGCCACATTTCCAGCCTCATGCAGCTAGTGGTTATTCCATTGGACAGAATTGTTTTAATACAGACAGCTTTTAAAATCACTTTTTAAAAATGAGTCTTGCTGGAAAAAATGTATCGGTATTTATAAAATTAACTGGAAAAATATGGGAATGAGTAATTTGCTTTTTGGTGGGGGGAATGATTAATTTTCAGTGTGACTCAAACATATTAGACATTTTGTATTTGAGTATTTCCATGTGATCTCCTTAATTTTCAAGGAAGATATGTGTAATTTGGTATATTGTGTTAATGCTGTACTTTTGAGTTTTCCATGCAGTGAGCTTTTTATTTAAATAGTAACTCCCTAATGTTCAACTGCATGTGATTCTGGTTGGTTGAAATACTGGTGGTGACTTTTTTGTTTAAAGGCCAAGTTTCAGATTCAGATTGAAGACTACAGAAATCTTTATGCAGGATTTTGTGCCCTATTAAGTCAACTATTTTAGAACACTGTTCTGGGGGCGCCTGGGTGGCTCCATGTTAAGCCTCTGCCTTCAGCACAGGTCATGATCTCAGGGTCCTGGGATTGAGTTCTGCATCTGGCTCCCTGTTTGGTGGGAAGCCTGCTTGTGTTGTCTGTCTCTGTGTGTCTTTCTCTGTCAAGTAAATAAATAAAATCTTAAAAAACAACAACAACAAACACTGTTCTATTGTATTGCCTTGCACTTATCCTAAGGAAGTGTAAGGATTTTGACTATATTCCTTCATTGATGGGACATTGTCTCCTACAAGAGAGATAGGAGTGTGTCTAGCAAACAGTAGTAATAGGAACAGCACATAGAAAAACATTTAGCCTTTCTTGGACTCTACCAGCCTATCCTCTTGGCTTTGGTCAAGTTTTCATCCATACAGTTATGGCTGTGAGACTGTTCTACATAGATGAAGATAAGGTGTGCAACTTTAAAACATAAATACATTTGTTTTATTTAAGGGGACTAAAACACGGTGTGGTTCCCATGGGGATCTGGGAGTTAGGAGATGACAAAAGAAACACTTGAGATTTTCACTCGTGACTTTTATTCATTTATTCCTTATTTAAACAATATAGCTTAAATTGCTCATTATGAGCCAGGCAATTTGCTAAGCACTTGTATATGCAATAGTGAATAAGATAGAAATAATTTAGCCCTCACGGGACTTGCCCTGTAAAATAGATATTAGTGGTCCCCAGACTTAAGTGTGTGTGAAACCACGTTTCTCCAGCCCACCTCAGAGAGATTCTGATTTAGGAGGTCTGCATTGGGTCTGCATTCTCATTTTATTTTATTTATTTTAGAAAAGATTTTATTTATTTATTTGACAGACAGAGATCACAAGCAGGCAGAGAGGCAGGCAGAGAGAGAGGGGGAAGCAGGCTCCCTGCTTGAGCAGGGAGCCCGATGAGGGACTCGATCCCAGGACCCTGGGATCATGATCTGAGCCGAAGGCAGAGGCTTTAACCCACCAAGTCACCCAGGCGCCCCGAAATTCTCATTTTAAAGAAGCCCTCCTGGTTTTAATGTAGATGATCCAGAGACCACATTTGGAATAACATCTCTTTATTTGTATAGTTGAGGGGACGGTATACTTTGTCTTTTCCTTTCTTCCATCCAGTATTTAGTTCACTAGGACCTGGCATCCTTTTTAACTGTTGGATCAAACATGTGTTTTTTTTTTTTGTTTGTTTTTTTTTTTTTGTTTTAAGATTTTATTAAGTTATTTGACAGAGCGATCACAAGTAGGCAGAGAGGCAGGCAGAGAGAGAGGGGGAAGCAGGCTCCCTGCTGAGCAGAGAGCCCGATGTGGGGCTTGAGCTCAGGACCCTGAGACCATGACCTGAGCCTAAAGCAGAAGCTTAACTCACTGAGCCACCCAGGTGCCCGTTTTTTGTTTTTTTTTTTTAACAGTACTTGTGACTTCTTGTCAATCCAAGAAATGGGATTCAGTTTTTAACAGTTGTTTTTAAAGATTTCATTAATTTCCTAAAAAGATATTTATTTGACAGAGAGAGACACAGCAAGAGAGGGAACACAAGCAGGGGGAGTGGGAGAGGGAGAAGCAGGCTTCCCGCTGAGCAGAGGGCCGGAAGCTGGGCTCCATCCCAGGATCCTGGGATCATGACCTGAACTGAAGGCAGATGTTTAACAACTCAGCCACCCAGGTGCCCCATTAAGAGTTCATTAATTTATCTGACAGAGCAAATGAGAGAGCACAAGGAGGGGGAAGCAAAATAGGGAGATGCAGACTCCCTGCTAAGCAGAGAGCCCAGTGCAGGACTTGATCCCAGGACCTGGAGACCATGATCTGGGCCAAAGTCAGACTTTTTTAACTGAGTCATGCAGGCACCCCTTTAACAGATTCTTTTAACTTAGTTCTACCTGATTTACTCCTAAATTTCCATGTTGTTCCCTCATTTCTATTTTTACTGACACTTCTTTAAGACTGCCCTAAAATGTCTGTTTCTTCTGCTAGACTGTAAAATCTTTGGGGGAGAGAGCACTGATGTTACAGAGTTAGTTAAAATTGTTGGAATTTAGAACTGGTTTCTCTTGCTTTATCTTAGGTTCTATACTACAGGTTGGAAATAAGGCTGATTTTCCCCCCTCAAAAATAAGGAAGTTTTATTTTATTTGTAAAACAAAACCAAAAAAATCGAAAGGCACCCATGATTCTTCCAGCCAGAGTGTGTAGTGGTCCCTTTTACTTGAGTCTCTGGGTGCTTTGTAGTTTTCTTTATTTACAAATTTGAGGCTAGGTCTTTGAGCATGCTACAGCTTTATATGAGGAAGCATGAGAGAATCCTTCACAGACATGTACCTCTGGGGCATATAATACATTATATGTTAATAAAAACAATTAAAAAAATCCTTGAGTCAGAGGCTTTGATAAGAGACTGTCAAGTCAGTGATGAGGCAAGGTTAATGCCAGTTGCTACTTTTAACCAGCAATGTGTATTAAACTCTTTAAAAATTGAGGTAGACCTTTAAAAGGTCTACTTCTTTAAAAAAAAAATCTTAATTCATAACTGTATAAAATAAAAAATATATATACACATATATGTAACACATTGAATGCTATTATTAATATAAGTAATTAGCAATATTTAATTTGGCCAGGTTGAACAAATTCCTTTTAGGGTATAGGTTGAATTGTTGGCCCAGCTGGAATGATAGTCTGCAGCTGGTACAGAGTACCTCCAAGTGGTGGGTCAAGGAGGCCACCCTGTACTGTTCTAAACCTACAGGCTTGGCTTCTTTTTGGAAAATGACTGGTCCAAATGTGGACTGTGTATCCCACTTCCTTGCCTAAAGAAACAAGGCAGAGAGAAACCTGTTACAAGTTACATTTGGTGTTCTCTTCCTGCCTTCTGCTGGTGTTAGCCTGTTAGATTGTGATGAGAGCCTCAGTCTTACTATGAAGTGAGAAATCAGTGATTTCCTTAATTTGTGTAAGTGTTGGTAGAAAGAAGGGAGTGCAACAGAGCCTTTTGGGGGAAGTAAGATGAACAAAATGTACATTCAGGATTTGTAGGTAATTTGGACAGAATGTTGCAAGTTAATACATTTTTATTTCTTGCATTAGGACTTACCTGTGAAATGTCTGGCTTCCTAAGTGCTTGGGTGCCTGTGTATGCAGTTGTCCTGCTATATTGAGGCAGTTGAGTTAGCTATGTTTTTAAGCATTGCTGTCTTCCTTTCTTGGTATAATATGTAACTTTATCCATTTAATGTCCGTATTGAATCTTGATATGTAAATGATCATTGTTTGGTTTAAAGCAGTGGGATAAAGTGAACATTTTGCATAGGGTCAGCCTATATTTGACCTTGAGGATGTAATAACAATTACATCCTTTTAATCTTTCTGAAGTCATTCAATATAATTACATTGTTGGTTGGATTATAAGTGAAATCAGTGATTGAATATAGTGTAGTTAAGAGAGTAGTCTCCAGAGCCAGAAAGCGTGGGGATTGGTACTAACCCTGCTACACTTGAACAGTTAGTATTTGGACAGGTTAAACTTACGCTTTGTTTCCTAATCGATAAAGTGCTGACTTTGAAGACTGAGTGAGACAGACACTGTCTTAGGCAGTGTGGCTGCTATCGCAAAGTACCATGGACAGGGTGGTTTAAACAGCAGACATTTCTTAAGCACCTTTCTGGAGGCTGGGAAGTCCAAGATCAAAGTGCAGTCAGATGCTTCGGGTCTTGGTATATGAGCCCTTTCTTCGTGGCCTGTGGAGAGATGCCTTCTTGCCTTCGTGCCATGGCTCACATGGCTTCTCCTCCCCATGTACCAGTGAAAGAGCCCTGGTCTGTCTTCTCACAAAGATAGTGATCCTGGGGTGCCTGGCTGGCTTAGTCAGAAGAGCATGCACCTCTTGATCTTGGGGCTGTGAGTTGGAGCCCCATGTTCAGGGTAGAGATTGCTCTAAAAAAATTCTTCAAGGAAAAAAAAAAAGATAGTAATCCTCTGGGGACTCCATCCTCATGACATCATCTAACTAAGCCTGAGTACTTTCCCAAAGGCCCAACTTTGTAATACCGTCGTGTTGGAGGTTAGGGCTGTAACATAGGAATTTTGGGAGGCTGGGGGGACACAAGCATTCCATCTGTAACAGCATTTCCTTGTTTATATTCTTAGCTGCTATCAAACTTTACAGTGAAGTAAAGATGCAAATAAGAAAGACACTTGGTAACAACCTAGTAATCTGAAATTTGAATTGGAAATAATCTGCAAGAATACATGGTTTATTTCTCTTTGAAACAAAATGTCTGTTTTCCATCTATGGCCTAGGAGCAAAGAGCAACTTGATGAGCACTCTAGTGACTAGATTGTGTCTGAGTGTATTATTTCTTTTTTTTTTTTTAATTTTTTAAAAATTTATTTATTTGTCAGAGAGAGGGAGAGAGAGAGAGCGAGCACAGGCAGACAGAGAGGCAGGCGGAGGCAGAGGGAGAAGCAGGCTCCCTGCCGAGCAAGGAGCCTGATGTGGGACTTGATCCCAGGACCCTGGGATCATGACCTGAGCCGAAGGCAGCCGCTTAACCAACTGAGCCACCTAGGTGTCCCTCAGTGTATTATTTCTGACTAATAATAGGGACTAGCAGTTTATGTAGAAAATGATTGTAGAGGGGCTAGGAGATGTACCAGTTTCACCCGGATTATCATGTCATAATAGAAAGCAGAGGCACTGTCAGAGATGACTGGAGTCTTGTCACAAGGTGCAGGAGTGAGTATGAAGAAGCTTGCACCGACTAGACAAAGATGGGGCAATTTGAGCATCAGGAGGAATTAATGCAATGGATCGATACACCTCAAATATCCAGGACGCTGTGAATTTATGATACAGAAAAGAAATAAACATTTGGTTATCTTAGGACAATGCCAGAGCACCAACTCATTATTCTGAAAAGTTTGAAATAGCCGTGTCTTTGAACTCCCAGGAGAAGAGATGGAGATGAAGATTTGCATGAAACTGGTTTATTTTGGACAGGATTTCAGGAAGCAAGAGTGAGGGAATGGGGAGAGTGTAATGGAGAGTTAAGAAGAGCCAACGAAAGGTGCTTTACTGAGATTGCCATAAGGAAGGTGGACCTTAGAGAAATGTATAGAATCCCTCCTAGCTGAAGATGGGCATTTATCTGCTGCCTAGTTCCCTTCCCTTGTAAACTGGATTGTCTTGAGGGTTTCATCTCTCCGTTGCTTCCAGGCTCCTCCTGTACTCTTCTTCTGAGGCTTTGGAGAAAGCTCTGAGGTAAAACAGAGATGTGTAAGATGTGTGCCTTGGGGTGGAGGGAGGCAGGGCAGCCTCATGGTACATGGGTCTGTCTACCAGAACTGTGGATGCAATCAGAGGTGAGTGAGGGGATGTGATAAAGAGCGCAAAACTGTCTGCAGAAGGGCAAGAATCAAGGATTTATCCTGTCTTCACTGTACTGACTCTGTTCAGAGTATCCAGGTATTTGACAAGGGAAAGTTGTTCTTCATGGAAGAACTCAGGCTGAATAAAAAAGTCACAGAAGACATAAATGAGAAAACCACTTTCAATCCTGAATGAAATAATGGATTTTGGCAGTGATCACTGGTGATTACAACATCACAGGAGGATAGCTAGAGATAGACATGTCTTCCTAGAAGTGCAAGTCACTTTCTCTTTCTTTCCTTTTTTTTTTTTTTTTTTAAGTTTCATTTATTTAATCTTTACGCCCAACATGGGGCTTGAACTCAGGACCCCAAGTTCGAGTTGGATGTTCCTCCGACTGAGCCAGCCAGGTGCCCCCAGTATAAGACATTTCTTATGGTATATTATTGTCTCTCCCCAAACAAGCAGCAATAAAAAAACAAATGGAATCTTCAGATCTAATTACAGAGGGGATGGAGGAGAATATTAAACACCACCATAGGGCTATAATTTTAAAATTCAGGCAGTGAGAAACTATAGGACAAATGACAGGTTTGCGCCTCCCCCCACCCCCCTCCACTAAGTTGTAAGGAGAAAAAAAAAAAAAAAGGAAACCATGTAGATTATGAGACTAGAATCATAATCAACCAAATGCAGTAAATGGCTGTCTTCGGTTACTGATGGATTTCCCTGCTGAGCAGGGAGCCCAGCATGAGGCCTGATCCCAGGATCTTGAGATCATGACCTGAAAGCAGCCGCTTAACTCAACCAACTGAGCCACCCAGGGTCCCTTTAAAATTCATTTTGAAAGGGCAATGAATACTGATAAGTAAAAGGCAGAGGTGGCAAATTTGGGATGGTGGGTACATTACAGGAGGCAGGCATTTGGGGTGGGAGAGAAGCATGGGTAGCTTTTATTGTCTTGCTCTAATTATTTGGGTAGGTAGATTCATAGATGTGTAATATTTTATTATAAAAGATAAAATGTATATCAAATTCAATATAGTAAATAGTTTATTGAAAATGATACAAAAAGGATATTATGAATAAAATCCACAATGAGTAATGATGCAGGATTTGTGACCTTTCCACCAAATGCAGAAAGAGTGAAGACCTAAGAGATCAAGTCTACGCATGTCTATCTTTTTGGGGTGTTTTTTTGTTATTTTTTAAAAAGTTTTATTTATTGGACAGAGAGACACAGCTAGAGAGGGAACACAAGCAGGGGGAATGGGAGAGGGAGAAGCAGGCCTCTCACTGAGCAGGGAGCCTGATGAGTGGCTCCATCCTAGGACTTTGGGATCCTGACCTGACTGAGCCACCCAGGTCCTCCTTGTTTTGTTTTTAAATGTAAGCTCTATGTCCAGGGTGGGGCCTGAACTCCCAAAGCCAAGATCACAAGAAGCAAGCTCTACTGACTGAGCCAGCCGGGTGCCCCTCCTTAGTATCTTGATAGGATAGATATCTGATACCAAGGAATTTCTAGAAATCACTCTGAGGAGCAGTGATGGTTTTATAGTTTTTCTGTTTAGAGAGAACATGTGCTGGTGCTGTTCTCAGTCTTAATGAGGGGTAGGAAAATCATTGGAAATACTAGCAGTTTCTGATTGGCAGGTGTGTGAGTCTTGTTTTTCTCCCCCAAGTAAAGATTGTAACAAATTTTAATGTAACTCTCAGTTGCCTGTTTCTTAGGTGCCAAGCACTGTTCCAGGTTCTGAGCACAACAGAGTGTGAGGCGGCCTAATTAATTAGTTTCTGTGCTATGGCATGTAATCCCGATGTGACTTGAGGTGGAGTAGAACACCAACTCACTTTGCTGAGAGTTAAAACTGAATTTGAGTGATTACATAATCATATGGTAGAAATATGTTCATATCAATTTTCTTGATTATTAACTATTTAGAATCAAAGCTAAATATAACCTAAAAGCTGGGATGGGAGATCAGTAATGTAGGTAAGTCTTTTTTTCTTTTTTAAAATATGAATGAACTTGATTTACTTGTATTTTTTTTTAATAGGATTTAAACTTGTTTGGGGCGCTTGGGTGGTTCAGCGGGTTAAAGCCTCTGTCTTCGGCTCAGGTCATGATCCCAGGGCCCTGGGATCAAGCCCTGCATCGGGCTCTCTGCTTGGTGGGGAGCCTGCTTCCTCCTCTCTCTCTGCCTGCCTCTCTGCCTACTTGTGATCTCTGTTTGTCAAATAAATAAATAAAATCTTAAAAAAAAAATTTAAACTTGTTTTATTTGTTTAAAGTAATCTTTAGGGACCCCTGGGTGGCTCAGTGGTTTAAGCCTCTGCCTTCAGCTCAGGTCATGATCTCAGGTCCTGGCATCCTGCTTTCTGCTCGGCAGGGGGCCTGTGCCTGCTCTCCCCCCCCCCACTTGTGATCTCTGTCAAATAAAAAAATCTTTAAAAAAAATTATTAAAGTAATCTATACACAATGTGGGGCTCAAACTCATGACCTTGGGATGCAGAGTGGCACACTCTATCACCTGAGCCAGCCAGGCACCCCTGGATTTACTTGTATTATTAGGGAAAATCTAAAAACCTAATACTGAGCTGGGGGAAAAAAAAGGAAAATTTATATACAGTAAACTTATAAAAATACGGAATGCAGGGCGCCTGGGTGGCTCAGTTGATTGAGCATCTAGCTCTTGATTTCTGCTCAGGTCGTGAATTTGGGGTGGTGGGATTGAGCCCCACATCAGCCTCGCTCTCAGTGGAGAGTCTGCTGGAAGTGTTTGTTCGTACTCCCTCTGCCCCCCTTCCCACTCCTAGGCACACGTGAGCACACATGCTCGCTCTCTCTCTCAAATTCTAAAAAATATGGAATGCTTCACGAATTTTGTGTGTCATCCTTGCTCAGGAGCCAGGCTGATCTTTTCTGTATTGCTTCAGTTTCAGTGGATGTGCTGCGGAAGGGAGCACGCAGGATATATAGTGCTTTAGTTGTGCATAGCTAACTCGGTGAGTGCAGCAGAGGGATGGATGTTCTCAAGGACTTCCCAGGTCAGAAGTTTGTGTTTATGTGCTGGATGGTCAAAATTCATGCCTTTGCTTGGTCTCTTTTAATGTTGAGCCTTTTGGCTTTTGGACTGTTGAGGAGGGAGCATGGGGTTAGGAGCAGGGGAGAAACTGCAGAGGTTGAGATAACTTTACTGTAAGTGGGAAAGAACAACTCTAGATGTGAAAACACTATATGAAAATAATCCCAATGTTTGTCTAAAATGAAACGAGAGAATCAGATAATGGAAATTGGACAGCCATTTAAGGGAAATAATTATTTTGGAGTAACTTCCAATAAGTAAATGGGCGTTGGATGTACGTTTTGAAGAATGTGTTGGGAGAACACGGGTAATGGATTACTTCCAATGTACAAAAGATGGTATTGTATCTAAAGAATTCTTGGGAGCCCTGTGAAGTGGTATTTATTTTTGTGATATGAATAATCACCTGCTAGTTGACCTAAACTCTGTATATGCCCTTAAATGTCTACTTTTGGGGGAAAATTTCTATAATATATATATGCCCAGGAAGGAATCAATGGGGATGAATACTTAGTTTCTTAATACTGTGCTGCTGATTCTTACTGACCGGTGTTTGAATAAATCTTAATACTTGGCAGGATGCCTGAGTGGTTCAGTCAGTTAATGGTCTGCCTTCGGCTTAGGATCTTGTCCTTGATCTCAGGGTCCTGGGATTGAGCCCCGCATGGGCTTACCGCTCAGAGGGGAGCTTGCTTCTCCCTCTCCCTTTGTGGGCGGGGGGTGCCCCACTTCTCTCTTTCTTGCTCTGCTCTTTGGCTCTGCCTTCTGGACTTGCGCTCTGCACTCTCGCTCTCCCTCTGCTCTCTTGGTCTCTCAAATAAAATCTTAAAAAAAAAAAGTACTTGTGTATGTGTACTTACATATATGTAGTAAATCTTACTTCCTTGGTTACACAGCGTAAATATTACACAATGTTGAGCAACTTTTCTGCTAGCTAAAGCAATATATAGCAATTGTGTAACTTGTGTATTAGACCTCTTGGGGGGAGAGAGAGAGAAAGAGAGAGAGAGTGAGTGTGTGTATATGTGTGTGTTTAAATTTGGGTGTGGAGCTCAACTCCTGGCCCAAATTCATGACCCCAGTATCAATACCTGAGCTGATGTCTAGAGTCTGATGCCTGACTGAGCCACCCAGGTGCCCCAGTAAAGTATATTTTTAAAGGCTTTTATGGGAAATAGAAAATTTATCCAAACACAGAGATAGTATGTGTCCTGTAGCTTTAGCATTTGTTAGCACATGAGTTATTTTCAAACAGATTTCAGACTTAGCATTTATTTCATTGTAAATTCTGAGACCGAGATAGTGGTTGAATATTTTTTTCTTAAATTGACATTCTTGCCATCTCTTTGTTGTATTGTCCCTGATGATTGTCTTTGTTTTACTGTCCCATAAAAATAATATAAAACTGCTTTTTCCTTCCTCCTTAGTTTGTGATTACAAACAGGATGTACCTGAGTTTGATTAACCTACATGTTCTTTATAGTTCCCTAAGGGATAGGTGGTATCTGACATGTATTTGTTCTCATGCTTTGAGGGGAATGCAAGGAAGAAAGGACTAGGTTATGGATGTGGTCTAAATTGTGTTTTGTTGTGCTATTTCAAAATAAGTGATTACTTGACTAGGAAAGGGAAACTTCTAATTTTAGAAGTTAAGTAATTTAATTATTTCACTTGATATGTTAAGCCTAATTGCTAATCTTTTATTTATTTTTTTCTTAAAGATAGTTGACTAAAAATTCCTGGGGTGAGTTTGTGTGTGGCACCTATATTATAATTGTACATAATTAATATCTCTTCCTTACTTTCTCCCTCTGGCAGTGTTGAAGGAAGGGGTAGAAGAGGAGAGTATATATGCATTATATTAAATATTATTGTTTATATATAATATTTAACCTATGTATATGTGCCTATGTATATATGCACATATATGCATATATATATATAGGCATTTGAACTAAGGTTGGGGATTTTTGGGGGGTATTGAGATATGAAAACTTAATTTTTTTCATAATGAAACTGCTACCTTTTATTTATTTTTCAGGATTTTATTTATTTATTTGAGCGAGCGAGAGAGAGAGAGCTCATAAGCAGGAGGAGAGGGAGGGGGAGAAATAGACTCCCCACTGAGCCAGGAGCCCGATGTGGGGCCTAATCCTAGGACCCTGAGATCATGACCTGAGCCAAAGGCAGATGCTCAATCATCTGAGCCACCCAGGCACCCCTGAAAACTTAATGTTAATAATTACACATACAATGAGTTAGGCAATATTCAGTTTACACACAGATATAATACCAAAGAGCTGAATGTATAACACAAAGATTCATACAAGTAAGATGCTGAGATGTTTAGAATTAGGTGTCAATAAAACCAATTAAACCATCGTAGTGATGAAATGTTTTATATATACAATTAAATAATACAATTTAATATATACAAAAAATGCTAAATAACTCAAATAGCAAGTTTGAGTAGGTAAGGAGACAAATTGACAGCATTTTTGACCAGTAAAGAGAGGATGCATATTTCCAAATGCCAGTTTCAATTGGAAAAGTTTTAGGCTTAACAAAAATCCCATGAACCTAATGAAAGCAGAAACCTTAGATAACACTTTTGAGCATTATATAATGACTGTAGAAACTATCAGTTTAGGTGTACTCAATAAGTAATACCGAGCTAAATACATTCATTAAAGATTTCATATAACTACTAATTAGAAAATTCGAACTTTTTGTTTTATAATTTTTTTTAAATTTATTTATTTGTCAGAGAGAGAGTGAGCGAGCAAGCACAGGCAGACAGAGTGGCAGGCAGAGGCAGAGGGAGAAGCAGGCTCCCTGCCGAGCAAGGAGCCCGATGTGGGACTCAATCCCAGGACGCTGGGATCATGACTTGAGCCACCCAGGTGTCCCAAACTTTTTGTTTTAAATTTTTATCTTAATTTGAGTTAGTTAAGATACAGTGTTTGTAAGGTTAGTCAGGGATTTTTAATGTTTTCTGTACTTGGTAGCCTGAAACTTATGGACCTCATAGGATGTTTTTCAATGCATAACGTAAAGTACATACGATTATGAAGGAAATCACTTATTTTGAAATAGTTAACAAAATGTTAAAACTTGTAGTAAATATGTACTGCTTTACATAGTAAGTTCTGGCAACACATCTGAACTTCACAGCAGTGGGTGTAGATGATAAAAATCTGCAGCAAGTTGATGTAATATGAACATATCTGATGTATATTAATGTCAAAATTACAAGTAGTGTGATTCTACTGTGGTTTAATGCCAACATTCACAATTAAAGGAGGTACTAAATTTCAGTTAGGGAGTGCCTGGGTGACTCAGTCGTTGGGCTTCTGCCTTTAGCTTAGGTCATGGTCCCAGGGTCCTGGGATCGAGCCCCGCCTGGGGCTCCCCACTCAGTGGGAAGCCTGCTTCTCTCTCTCTCTCCCCCTGCTTGTGTTCTCTCTCTGCCAAATAAATAAATAAAATCTTGGGAAAAAAATTTTTTTTTTCTTTTCAGTTAGGGGATATTGGAAAATAAATAGGTGATCTTTATTGCCCCATCTAGGTTTCCTGTATCTATCTATGGACCCCTTGGCTGTGATCTCAGATTAAGAACAACTATTGTATGGATTTGTTTGTGTCCTGGTATGCTTAATTTAAGGCTTGAGGGTTTGAATTTAGAATATAGTGACCAGGTGAAGTGTTTCTCAAATATTATAATTTTAAAAAGCCAATTTTAGGGACACCTGGCTGGCTCAGTAGAGCATGCAACTCTTGATCTTGGGGTTTTAAGTTTGAGCCTCACATTGGTTGTAGAGATTACTTAAAACAAACAACGTAAGAACTAATTTTAGTGGCTTTTAATTATTTTTTAAAAAAATAAACTGTAATAATCCAATGATGCTGGATCTCCACATAGTCTTAATGTGATCCTGTGATCAGCTTGGTCTCCTTTTTCTTCCTTGGGCTGCATTTTCTTATTATACATTGGTCTGTATGTAGTTAATAAAAAGTTTATATGTTAAATAACTTCAAAAAATCTATGTTGGCTATTAATGTCTTTTGATTTCATATTTTTTTTCTTTTATAAAACATTTTAATTCTTCTGCAGGATCCGGAAACTTCAGATACGGAATATCCCACCTCACTTACAGTGGGAGGTAAGAATTTACATATTTAAAGTTAAGATTTCTGTACTTAAGCTTACTGTTGTTAGTTTTTCCAAGCATTTCTCTCCTTACTCCAACTCTGGGTTGTGCTGGAACAAAAAATTCTTATGTATTGTCTGTCTTGCTCTTTTTTTGCAGGGGCATATAGTATCTTTGTTAAAAAAAAAAATCTGCTCTTTGATGTACTTTGGGTAATTTTCCTCATTTGGTTTCATCCTAACAGAATCTTGTTTGAGATTTTTCTGATAAGTTCACCAGTTTTATTTATTTATTTAAAGATTTTATTTTATTTGACAGAGATCACAAGTAGGCAGAGAGGCAGGCAGAGAGAGAGGGGGAAGCAGGCTCCCCACCAAGCAGAGAGCCCGATGTGGGGCTCGATCCCAGGACCCTGAGATCATGACCTGAGCTGAAGGCAGAGGCTTAACCCACTGAGCCACCCAGGCACCCCCACCAGTTAGTTATATTTAAATATGAAGTTTCCTCAGCAGAATTGTGAAAGACACATACCTGCTACTTATGCTTTATTTTACAAGGTGAACTCTGCTTTCTTTTGCTCAGATGGTGGCACTGTAGCGACTGTGTATAAACAAACCCTTTAGCACAATTGAATAGCTATTGTCAGTAACTTCCAAAGCATAATAATGATGTCATGGTAAGAATTTGAGACACCAGTGGTTGAGAGATTTTAAAAAAAAAAAAAAAAAAAAAAAAGTTGTATCTTCCTGATGATGGAACCTGAAAATTCTTAAAACCTACCTTAGAGAGGTGATAACAGGGAAAACTGCTCAGCTTTTACATATTTTCTAATATAAAAATCAAGAGTAGCTAGTTTGGTGTGTTACACATTAGTCTTCTGAAATGACATTTGATGAGACAGTCACTAAGCCCAAAACCTTAGCCAAAATGCAAAGTATGATTGACAGTTTCTTTGGTGGTAAATTAAGGTAGGTTGGTCTGAGGTGTGATTCTCCCAAGGTCCCAGTTGGTAACAAATCATTTATGCTCATAATATTCTAGAGAGCATTTATTTTCAGAACAATGTAAGAGTTTAATCTTTGCTGGAGGAGTTGTTTCTTTGGTGTATGCTAAATATTTTCAAGTTATAGGATGTATAAAAAGTATATTTTTGTAGATGAAAAACGGTGACTTTTAAGATTAAACGTAAGGCATTTTCCTGTTTCTGTTTAGGAAATTCACCAGCTTGGAGGATGGGTGCTAAAATCAAGTTCTGTGGTAGTCAAGGTTACTGATTTGGTTCCCCTATTGTATTTTTATTTATTGATTATTTCTTTGATCCCCCTATTTTCACATGGGCCATGTTAAACATGATTTTTGGTTTGAGAATTAAATCTTGTATAATGTAGTTTTCAGTAAAATAGTCAAATGGTAGCAGCCAGTTTTCATTCAGTAAGTGAAATATAGGAGTGCTAGCATATCAGCTGCAGCAAGGGGCAGTTCTCTAGTAATTCATTCATAGCATCTCTTCAAGTTCAGATTGCACTAGCTTCTGAAGCATTTACTTTATTGTCTTTTGGTGGCTTCGCAAACTTTTAATTTACTTTATTCTTTCTCATTCTGGATAAAATTAATTCATGAGAATAAATATTTGCTGTCTCCAACTTTTTCTTAACTTTCATATATCATTTTACCCTCCTCCCAAATCCTTTGAGGTAAAGTGGAGTTGGGGATGAGGTAAAGTGGAGTTGAGGATGTTATCTCTGTTTTCAGATAGGCAGATATGTGCAGGATTCAAAAAAATAAGAACTGATACTGAATTGTAAGATGCTTAAGATTGAACTCTGAAACTCTTGGCCTTTGATCTTAAATTTATTTTTTAAATCTTTTTTTAAAAAGATTTTATTTATTTATTTGACAGAGATCACAAGTAGGCAGAGAGGCAGAAAGAGGAGGAAGTCGACTTCCTGCTGAGCAGAGAGCCTGATGTGGGGCTCGATCCCAGGACCCTGGGACCATTACCTGAGCCGAAGGCAACAGTTTTAACCCACTGAGCCACTCAGGCGCCCCTTAAATTTCTTTAAATGTTTGAAATACTGAATAAAAAATTACTGAGGACTTGTCAGGAGTAGAATGAGCTATGGGGATGTTTTCTTTTACTTGAAGACTTGAATGACTCCATCTGTTATTTCCTATTTGAGATGAGTCACTTTGTATAACGTTTTATTTGTATACACTGAGTATGTTGGCGGTGTTGTGCCAAAGCCTTATAGACAGTGATGATTTTGGATTTAAAGGTCCAGATTCCCTGTGTAATGGAGGGATTAAACTTTGAATCCACTCGTTAATCTTAGATTCACTGACAATGGAATGGCCAAGTAGTTGTGCCTCCTGTTTGGATGTAAGTAAGGAAATACACAGAAACACGGATGAAATATTCTTACCTTCAAATAAAATAAAATCAAAAACACAGCAGAGATTTGGCTGCTTTCAATTTCAGTCTAACTTTTTTAAGACTAACACAGTCTTTTTTTTAGACTAACACAGTCTAGACAGTGAAGGCACAACTTTAAATGATGCCATGAAGAAACAGCTAGTCAAATCCAGAATATGAGACATTCTCCAGGACATGTGATAATACTGTTCTAGTCAAACAAGGGCATGTTAAAAGGGAAAATAACTGTCAGGAACTAAGACCTAAAAGGGTAACAAACAAGCATATACTTACAGTAAGTTATTTGTGAATCATGTCAGTAATCCTTCCAAGCAGCATGAAGTATTTAGAAAAGCCTTAGTTTTTTGCAGGTGGCTTTTGGGGTTGGACCTGGAATTGTTTCCCCAGCTCCACTACTTTCTAGTTGTGTGGTCTCTGAGCAGGTTTTAAAACTTTTCTGAGCCTCATTGTCTTCATTTCTAACATGCAGATGATGATCGCAGCCACCTCATTGGGTTTCTGTGAACATTAATATGATGTGTGCTAAAGCCTATGAAAATGCCTGGTACGTGTAAGGTCACACGACATTTTAGCTGGGACATGAGCAACAACTTCACCTCCTCTTCTTTTCCTTTTTTAGTAATTTTTTAAAATCAAAAAAAATTTTTGGGACACCTGGGTGGCTCAGTCAGTTAAGCCACTGCCTTCGGCTCAAGTCATGGTCCTGGGATCGAGTCCTGCATGGGCTCCTTGCTCGGTGGGGAGCCTGCTTCTCTCTCCACCTCTGCCTGCCACTCTGCCTGCTTGTGTGCTCTCTCTTTCTCTCTCTCTGACAGATAAATAAAACTTAAAGGATTTTATTTGACAAAGAGAAAGAGAGATAGCACAAGCAGGGGGAGAGGGAGAAACAGGCTCGCCACTGAGCAGGAAGCCTGATGAGGGCCTCAGTCCCAGAACCATGGGATTGTGACATGAGCTGAAGGCAGTCACTTAACCGACTGAGCCACCCAGGTGCCCTCAAATTCATGTCCTCTTAACCCTATGTTCTGGGGCTTTTCTCAGTCAGGTCCCTCCTGGAGCTCAGAAAACACTAGGATTTTCACCATGGGAAATTGAGTGTAAAGGATTACCTAGGTGCTAGGGCACTGAAAGGGCAAAAAGGGAATCCATAGGTGGTGGCTGCAGGGAGTGTGGCTACCACTCGGAAGGCTAAGGGGTCAAATGGAAAGGCTGAGATTCCGATCTTCGAAACTTGGAGGGAGAGTCCTGAGTAGTTGAGACTCTCAGCAAGGGTTATGGCTGGTGCCTTCGATGGGGGAGAAGGGAGGTGATGAAGCTGGTTCTAAGAGTGCCGGTGGCAGCTGGAGACTGAAATGCACTGCTGATAGGAACAGCTGATAAATGGGAAAGAGCCTGTCTTCTCATTCCTGTCTTCCAGTCTCTGAAAGTAACAGGGAACTGTGGGTAAAGGAGTGATAGAGGGTGTAGAGTCCTAGCATTGAAAAAGTTGAAAGGTAGATCTGGAACCAAGAGCTTAATATTCACTCAGAGTTGTTTGTTTTTGGTGTGTGTGTGTGTGTGTGTGTGTATGTTTTTAATTCATTTGAGAGAGAGGAAGAGAGCATGAGCTTGGTGGGGGGGCCAAGGGAGAAGGAGAAGCAGACTCCCTGCTCAGTAGGGGGCCTGACTTGGGGCTTGATCCCAGAAACCCAAGGTCATGACCTGAGCTGAAGGCAGACGCTTAACTGACTGAGCCACCCAGGTGCCCTTCAGTGAGAGTTCTAACCCAGAAGTGAAAATTCTTCCCCTGTTCTGCCAGTCAAGCCAATTCTGTGAGGTCACTGAAGGGGTGACAGTCTGGGACCAGGACGGAAACACGGAATGTGATGCTCTGTGGCATTTTATCAGATTTGTATCTGGTTTTAATTATTCATTCCACTATGACATTTTAATTTTTTTCCTTGTATTCATGTATTGTTTATATTTTCTTTATGCCACCATATATTGAATGATCAGAAGGGGATTCCGTTCCGGTTCTCTGTAGTGTATCTTCCGTGCCGCTTGTGCCAAGCAGGGGTTGAAACGGTTTCTAACCATGTCGTTTTGGACGATGATAAAGCATATAGGGGCACTGGATTGGCCAACTGTTTCACTGAGGTGTTTGTTTTTGGCCAATAAAAATACCAGGACACTAACTTTTTGAAGGACCTGCTGCTGGAGAATTAGGTAGTTTTTTCTCCAAGTATGTGGAATGTAGAAGGGAAGTAGAAGAAATTGTTGCTTTTTTACCTCCCATTCCCTTGCCTGAGATACTTGAAGAGCAGATTTTAGGTGTGACCAGAAAGAGAGAATGGCCACATCTGTACTCCTGATGTCTAGCAGACCTGAGTCCTCAGATGCCCTGAAGGAGGTGAACATGGCTGCTAAGGATTTGCGGAGGCCCCTTCTGAGACGAACAACACGGGTGAAGGAGTGACAGAGTCCCAGCAGTATACTTCACTTTCAGCACCTTTAAGAACATGGTTTTTTCTTACTCAGTATCTCAGATGGGCCCCATTTCCTAAATTTAAGAAATGTCTTTCTGCATTTAACAAATAAATTGCCAACGCCTTAGGAAAGGACTTGTCAGAGTTTTTCCTAATCTCATTGTCTACTGCTCTCCAGTCTAAATAATCAGAATTCCTAAAAAGTATTTACAGACACAGAAAGGAGTACCTTCTCTGAAAGAAACGGAAGACTCATTAGTTATGTAAATGAAATGTTGCAAAGGGTATGTTAGGTTCTCATTTTGGGGTTGGGCAATAAAAGTAGAGTGATGTTTCCCCAGAGTTCACTGTCTGGGAAAGTAATCTGAGCGAGTTATCTTCATCAGGGGTTGTACATGATGAAGCCCTGACATTGCCCAAGACTGAAGCCACCATTCCTTCCTTCCTTCCTTCCTTCCATCCATCCATCCATCCACCCATCCACCCATCCATCCAGATTTTGAGAGTGAGAGAGCGTGAGAAAGAGCATGAGCTGGGGGGGAGGGACAGAGATCAGATTTTCTGCTGAGCACGCGGCCTATCCTGGAGTTCTGTCTCAACACCCTGAGATCATGACCTGAGCTGAAGACAGATGCTTAAACAACTGAGCCACTCAGGTGCCCCACTACTATGTTTTCTAAGGCAAATATTTGAATATGCTTAGGAGGACTGCATACTTAGATTTCAGTCTCAATGGAAAGTCCAGAATATATGTTGGCTTTACCTCAAGGATTGAATATCCAGTTTTTCCTGGACTTAATTGAGCTAGGACGACAGGTATCTGGGAAGAAACTCTGAAAAGATTTCCACAGTGTAAGATCTGTTTCTGCCATGTGTGTAGTCTGGTGTGAGAGTGTAGAGGAAGCAGAAGTGCTGTCATGGACTAAATGTAAGGGAGGGGTAAAAGGAGGGTATTTTTTGTTTTGTTTTTAAGATTTTATTTATTTGACAGAGAGAGATCACAAGTAGGCAGAGAGAGGGGGAAGCAGGTTCCCTGCTGAGTCAAGAGCCCGATGCAGGGCTTGATCCCAGGACTCTGAGATCATGACTTGAGTGGAAGGCAGAGGCTTAACCCACTGAGCCACTCAGGAGTTTTTTTATAACTAAAGCATTCTCCATTTGTATCCAGCCTTCTGACACATATGAGTTGGTCTCTGGTTCTTTTTTTTTTTTTTTTTTCCAAAGATTTTTTTATTTATTTATTTGACACACAGAGAAAGATCACAAGTAGGCAGAGAGGCAGGCAGAGAGAGAGAGAGAGAAGCAGGCTTCCTGCTGAGCAGAGAGCCGGATGTGGGACTCGATCTCAGGACCCTGAGATCATGACCTGAGCCGAAGGCAGAGGCTTAACCCACTGAGCCACCCAGGTGCCCCTGGTCTCTGGTTCTTGAAAGGGAAAGCAAGTAACCAGTGTACTAAAAATGAAAAACCAAAGCTACAAGTTGGAAATAGCAACATAAAATAATGTTTGGTTTTCTTCTCAGAGTGAGTTACCTTAATGAATTTTTTTTTCTTTTAAAGATTTATCTTTAGGAACACCTGGGTGGCTCAGTCGGTTAGCTGTCTCTCTTTGGCTCAAGTCATTATCCCCAGGGTCCTGGGATTGAGCACCCTGTCAGGCTCCCTGCTCAGTGGGAAGCCTGCTTCTCCCTCTCCCTCTGCCTGCTGCTTTGCCTGCTTGTTCATGCTCTCTTTCTCTCTCTCAAATAAATAAAATCTTAAAAAAAAAAAAGAATTTGGGGTGCCTGGGTGCCTCAGTGGATTAAAGACTCTGCTTTTAGCTCGGGTCATGAACCCAGGGTCCTGGGATCAAGACCCACATCGGGCTCCCTCTGCTTAACCTCTCTCTCTCTGTGCCTGCGTCTCTGCCTACTTGTGATCTATGTCGAATAAATAAATAAATAAATAAAATCTTTTAAAAAGAATTAAAAATTTATCCATTTTTAGAGAGAGAATGAGAGTGCAAGTAAGCGCATGAGTGGGGGGAGGGGCAGAGGGCGAGACTCTTCAAGCAGACTCTTTTGCTGAGCTTGAAGCCTGACCTGTTGCTCTGTCCCCATAACCTGTGAGATCACAGCCTGATCCAAAACCAGGAGTCAGACACTCAACAGACTGAGCCACCCAGGCGCCCCTTAATTATTTCTTTTAACAGTCTTTTAGTGTTTTTGGTGCTTCTGTATGTGTTTGAAGCAATTTTTTGGAAGTATGTCTTGTAGAAAGTTTTAGGAGACTCTTCTTTAGAAAGAAACAGGGAAGTAAGCAAGAGAGTAGTGATTACCTAGTCTGGAAGGAGGAGAACAAAACTATAGCATAGTCACCTAAAGTAGTTCACGGAGAGCCTTCCTAGCAAGCCTTGGATGAATGTGTGCTGAGAATTACAAGGCTGTGTTGGAGACTGGGGGAAGTGGCATGACTTCCCAGTAAAAAGATAAGCCAGGGCCATGGGGTCAGTTAGGTGAAGTGCCTGGTAGATGTGCAAAGTGGCAGAAACTCCTCTGTTTACTGTTTGGTGCTCTGGTCAGATGCTGTCTGGCCCATGGTGAATACATGAGTTAATGATGAACAGAACTTGGGCGTGACCAAACCATTTAAGTACAATTGACAATGAAAAGCTAACAAGATGAGGTACTCAATCAAACAGAAAAAGACCTCTTTAGACACAGCGGGGTTCACATTAACCGTGAACTGAATGAGAAGTCACAGGAGGCATTGATGTTGAGTATTAAAAATAACCCATTTAAAGGTTGACTTTAAAGTTGTAAATAAAGTAGTAGCAGATAAACAGTGTTCTTGGTAGGTGATTTTCTGACTTTTCTCTTCAAGGGATATGGTATGGCAGAAGCCTGGTAGGTGAATATAAATGCAGAGCTGTTCAAAGCTGACATAAGACCTTGTCTGCTGGTGCCCTCTTTGGCTCCCGGGGAAGTTTTGTGGGGCTCTTTGAAAATCACTATGACATCAGTTGTTAGAGCTACTTGATCTCTGCCAGACCAATCTGAAGGACCATAACAGGCAAGTTGAGGAGACCTTTGACACAGATAGGTGATCTTTCTTCACCATGACCCGACTCTGAGCACTGGCCCATAAATTGCTGACACTTACTGAGCAGTTATGTGGTAGACGCTGAATGAACCCATTTTATCTTCACAGTAGTCCCATGTCCCTACTTTACAGATGAGGCAGCTGAGTTACAGAGAGGTGAAGTAACTTGCCCAGGGTCATGCAACTGGAAAGTGGAAGTTTCTGCTCTTAATCTTAATGCTTTACTCAAATAAAACTTCCCCCAAAGGTACGTTTCTCTTTCTTAAAATTGTCATTTATTTGCTTTCAACATACCCCTAAAACTTTGACAGTGAGCCCAATAGAGAAAGGATTCTACACAGGTTTGGAGGAAATACATGGTTATGAGTGATGAATAGGGTTGAACAGATTATTTGGGTAAGTCAAGTCACTGGTAAACCCTTCCTTTTAGAGAACTGGACAGTGGCGTTCTTTATGCATCATTGCTCTGGGATTGGTCGCACGTTGGTCTCATTAGAAATGGTTTGGTGAAAGATATGCAGGGGAATGAATACCGGAGTTATTTTATGACCTGTATGGAAACAGTATATATGTGAAGTATTTTTGGTCCCAAGCTGCTACCTCCATGTGTTTAAAATGCCCTTGCATGGCGCCTGGGTGGCAAAGTGGGTTAAAGCCTCTGCCTTTGGCTCAGGTAGTGATCCCAGGGTCCTGGGATCGAGCCCCGCATTGGGCTCTCTGCTCAGCGGGGAGCCTTTTCTGCCTCTCTGCCTATTTGTGATCTCTGTCTATCAAATAAATAAAATCTTAAAAAAAATAAAATGCCCTTGCACCATAATCCTGGACTTATGTCCTGTGTTTCTGTTGTTCTTCTGAGATGGTTATCTCAAAGGTCTCCAGGCCTTTCATTTAAATCTTTTATTACAAAAAATATCAAACATAGAAATAGGTTAATATAATGTTAATATAATATCTACTTTCAACCGTTAAAAAGACATGGTGAGCCAGTCTTGTTTTGTTTCTAGGTCAACCCTCTTACCTTTTTCCACATTATTTTGAAGCAGATCCTAGACATCCTATTCAATTCGTTTAGTAAATAACTACAATATGTATCTCTAAAAGATGATGTCTCTGAATTACTTTGCTAGGGCTGCTGTAACTAAATACTACAAGGTGGGTGGCTTAAACAAAAACTTTTTAATCTCCTAGCTTTGGAGGCTAGTAGTGTGATAACAAGCTGTCACTGCATTTGCATTCTCCTGAAGGCTATGAGGGAAGCATCTGTTCAAGACTTCTCTGGCTTGTGTTAGTGAAACTCCAATCTTTTTTTTTTTTTTTTTTTAAAGATTTTATTTATTTGACAGAGATCGCAAGTAGGCAGAGAGAGAGGAGGAAGCAGACTCCCCGCTGAGCAGAGAGCCCGATGTGGGGCTCGATCCCAGGACCCTGAGATCATGACCTGAGCCGAAGGCAGAGGCTTAACCCACTGAGCCACCCAGGCGCCCCTGAAACTCCAATCTTTGTGTGCTGTTCTTGCCGTGTGTATGTCTGTGTCCAAATTTCTCCTTTTTATATGGACATCCGTTCTATTGCATCAGGATCCACCCTAATGCCTTTTTCCTTTTCTTTTTCATTCTTTTTTTTTGGGCGGGGGCCTGGTGGTAAGCTCTCTGTACGACATGGGGCTGGAATTCGTGACCCGGGAGATCAAGAGTCACATGCTCTACTGACTGAGCCAGCCAGGCGCCCCCTGGTGATCTCATTTTAACTTTATCTCTGTAAAAACCTGATCACCAAATATGGTTACAGTCTTAGGTACTGGGAGTTAACACTTCATCATACAAATTTTGAAGATACACATTTCAATCCATAACCGTCTCTTTTAAAAATTCACCACTGGGTGACTCAGTTGGCTAAGCGTCTGACTCTTGAACTCAGCTCTGGCCTCTATCTCAGGGACATGAGTTTAAGCCCTGCACTGGGCTCCATGCTGGTTGTGGAGCCTACTTAAAAGAAAAATATTCACATTATTAAATTGATAGTAATTCAGATACCTAATCATTTGTATTTCCTTGATTATCTCAATATATGAGTTTTTGTTTGAATCAGGATCTAATTTTTCTTTTTTTTAAAGATTTCATCTACCTATTTGACAGAGATCACAAGTAGGCAGAGAGGCAGGCAGAGAGAGAGGAGGAAGCAGGCTCTCTGAGGAGCAGAGAGCCCGATGAGGGCCTCGATCCCAGGACCCTGGGATCACGACCTGAGCTGAAGGCAGAGGCTTTAACCCACTAAGCCACCCAGGCGCCCCTTGAATCAGGATCTAAACAAGATCTTTTTTAAGACATTTAATCAGTAGGAACCCCCCCCACCCCGCCCATCTGCTTTTTTGGTGCTGTGCGTTTGTTGAAGTTGGTTTATTCTGTAGAATGGTCTGCATTATTATTTTGCTGAACTACATTCATGTATGATCCCTTAACATGTTCCTCTGACCCTTGTGGACTTGGATGAGACGTAAATTCAGTTTTTGTTTAGACAAAACAAGGTAATACATTGTTCTAGGAGGAGGTTCATAATGTCTGTCTGTATGAGGTGAAATGCCATTGATCGTTGCTTAGATTCTTAATTGTACGGTTATAGGATGGTAATTTTTTGGGGGGGGATGGTAATATTTTAATTCTACAGTTCTTCATTCAGTAATTGGGATGCATTTGTAAACTTGTTCGCATCATTTATCTGATCACGCTGAGGTAAAGTCTGTGTAAGAGAGACAGGAAAAGTGCTGAATTGCTCATTTTCTATCTTATAAATAAAGGAGTCTTGGCATCCTACCAGTGAGTTTTTGTGTTTGTAATTATAAGCTCATGGATTTAAATAACTTTGGGTTTCAAAGTTATTGGAATCATTCATATTAATGCTCAAATTATTCTAATCCTGAGAGACTTGTGAAAACTTGAAGACCATGCCAGTGTCCTTTTGATGCTATCTCGGTGGTTGAGATCTTCCTTGGTTTGGGGTTCAAGAAGTCCCAGGTTCATCTTGTATGTTTTTTGCTCCAAGGATCAGGATCAGCCCTTTCTCTCAGGAGCCTAGCCCCTTGCAAAATGGGGTTGAGAGATCACAGAGTGATCATGCCTCTCTTGGGACCAAATCCATCAGCCTTCTCTTGTTCTTTTTGTTTGCAACAGTTATGTCCTCAGTTTCTCTGCCAAATGGTTTTAGTCTTGGCCACTCTTCTGTGCCCTTACATGTGCTTTTCCATTCCTAAATGTGAACATTTCTGTTACTCACTCCTTTGTTTTTTCTCTTAGAAATTCCACTTTTGCTACCTGTTTTTTGCTTCTTGCTTGGAAACAAATGTTCTGTGAACTATTCTTTCAATTTAAGGTGTCCAAAACGGAGTTTCTTTCCCTCTCAAATAATTTCTTTGCTTTCCCTGTGAATTTAAATAATGCTTACATTACATGGGCTTGGCCTTGAGGTCATCCTTGATTCTCTCTATTTGCTTTTTGGCCACAGGACACTAGATGTCCTGTCCACCCACACCCCACTGCCCCCCCACCATGCTTCCTTTGGTGTGTTTTCCTATACCTGTGGCCACCACCCTGTAGAAGATTCAGTCCTAAGTCAGCTGTTATAAGCATCTTACCATGTGTAAATGGAGAAAACAGAATGTGAGCACAGTCACCCTCTGAGGGCTGACCATGAGAGCTCTTGCTTTGTGGTCTCAAGCTTTAAAACTAACTTTAGAAAGGCCTGAGCACTAATTTTAGGATTCTGTGTTAGTGCCAAGTTGTGAAGTAGCTCTTTCAGTTTCATAATCTGCAAATGAATCCTATAACTCTTCAGATGAAAACAATTGGTCTTTTCTGTTCGACTTATATGAAACTACCAACAACCACAAACAGATCGTTCATGGTTGTAAACAAGAAGTGTTGTAAAGAGAGTCTTTGGTTTCAGGTCTGTTCACTCGTAGTCCTGGCAGATCCAAGAAGAAATAATTAGTAAATAAATCTCTTTCATTTGTATTTCAGGCAGAGCTTTCTGGAGGATTCCCATACTGCTTCCCAGTTCAAATTGGTGGTTTAGGAATAAGTGTGATCCTATGAATAAAGACTGAGAGGCAAGGAAGTTAACTAATACTTGGGGTGGAAACAAGGCAATAGTTACTTTAATGCTTCATGACCAAACAGCCAAATAAGCAAAGTAACTTCTACAAAGCCCATTTAAAAAATGTAATCTTTTTCTCTGCAGTGGGGTTGATGGATCTTCATGTTCTAATGTCTCAGGAGCCCTCAAACACCCATATCCTTGCTGTTTACTGTGCCAGATGGTACCCTAAGCGCGAGGGAAGAGGTTTGTCAGCTTCATTGAGAATGTTGAGAGGGGGTGATCTGTGTCTTATTACTTAGAACACTGCTTACACCAAGTACATGGTATCTCTTCCAGCACCATTCTCCCAACTCTTTCACACAAATGAAGTGTCTTACAACTTAATTCAGTTTGGACACTAACTGTTGGATTTAGTATCAGACTCCAGGTTAAGGGCTCCATCTCACAAGACTGTCTGGACCTCAGATGCCATGTGCAGTGGGATGCCCAGGTTACTCATTTGGAGGGTCCCCCAGTGGCATATCCCTCCCTTCTCCCCTTGGACCAGTAAATCACTAAAATGGCTCACAGTTTCCAATTTATGATAAAGGACATAACTCGGGAACAGCCAGATGGAGGAAGTGCACAGGGCAAGGTGAGGGGAGAGGGCTGCAGAGCTTCCACATCCTCTCCAGATACACCATTCTCGCCACATCTGCGTGTGTTCACCAGTCTGGAAGCTCTTCGAACCCATTCTTTTTGGGATTTTATGAAGGCTTCATTACGAAGGCATGAATGATTCAATCATTGGCTTTGGTGATTCAGTCTCCAGCACTCCTCCTCCAGTTTGGGAAGTGGGGCTGTAAGTTCTAAGTCTCCAGTCATGCCTTGAGCTCTCGGGTGACCAGCCCCCAACCTGAAGCTGTCTAGGACCCAGCAAGAGTTGGCTCATCAGAACAGAAGACATTCCTGTCACCCTTAGCAGTCAGGAAACTCTAAGGGATTTAGGAGCTCTGTGTCCGTTTTTTTTAAGTTTACTAAAAAAAAAAAAAATGTAGATCATACCCCCTAGATGTCAGATGAGGTTTAGAGCTAGCCTATAATGGTATAATGATATCTGACTTTTGCTTGTTTAATAAAGTGAGCAATACAGAACACCTGTGAAAATTTTAAGGAGAAAATGAATATTTTAAAATGTTGGAAAAGTTTAGAATGTTCAATTTACTCATATAAACGATTTAAGAAGACATGAAAAGAGACAAGCCCAGAAGACCAAAAGTCAAAACACTAACAGTGGTGGTAGGCTTGTTATTTTTGTACCTTATTCAGAGGATAGCACGTTTTCACCAATGCATTCCTTTATTTTGTTTGTAAGGGGATTTAACTTAAATACTTTGTTTAGAAACTGAGTATATTGTAGGGATGAATATGGGGCTCTTTTTTTTATTTTTAAAATAGGCCCCATGCCCAATATAGGGCTTGAACTCATGGCCTTGTGATCAGGATAGACAAATCTCACAACATCCTTCATAATAAATGAGTATTGAAATCAACTGAAGGTGGCATGCCATTCAGATAAATGGGGGACTCCTAGATTGTAAGGTCTAGCAGGAGAGCATGGGACAAAGGCTGGGGGCAGCAGTGGGAGAAGATTTTAGTCTTACTTTCTTTATGACTCTGTTGTTCTTGATGTCTTCCTGCCCGTTCACTAATAAAATATAGGACTAAATTTGTTTGAAATTAACATACATTAAAACTGACCCTTTTGTGGGATTACAGTTCTTTAAATTACAACATGTATGTATTTGTGTGATACAGTTGCCATCAGGATATAGGATCTGTCCTAATGATCCTCTTGTGTAGTCCTATTCCCCTCACCTACCTCTAACAACTAATGATTTTTGTGTCATGTGGTAAATATGTTTGTAAGAAACTGACAAACCGATCTCCAAAGTGTCTATGTCATTTTGGCTTTCCCACCCGTAATTTTTGAGTGATCCAGTTGGTCACCGTCCTCCCCAGCATTTGGTTTTGTCAATATTTTTTATTTTAGCTACTCTAATATATATATGTAGTGGTATCTCATCTGTGCTTTATTTACATTTCTCTGTTGGGTAATGATGTTGAGCATCTTTTCGTGTACCTAATTACCTTCTGCATATTCTCTTTGAAGTGTCTGGTTAGTCTTCTGCTATTTAATTGGGTGGTTTTCTTACCATTGGGTTTTCCGAATTCATGTATTATGGATACAAATCCTTAGTCAAATATGTGATGTGCAGATATTTTCTCCTAGTGAGTAACTGTCTTTCCATTCTTTCACAATTGTTTTATCAATAAAAGTTTAAAATTTTAGTGAAGTCTGATTTATCTCACCACCCCCTTTTATGGATAGTACTTTTGGTGTCTTATCTAAAGATTCGTCATCTAAATCCAGGTTATGAAGGTTTTCTCCTGTGGTAAAGTGTTAGAGTCTTAAGTTTTACGTTTAGATCTGTGATGCATTTTGAGTTAACTTTTTAAAATTTTATTTTATTTTTATTTTTTTTAAGATTTTATTTATTTATTTGACAGAGATCACAAGTAGGCAGAGAGAGAGAGGAGGAAGCAGGCTCTCCATGGAGCAGAGAGCCCCATGTGGGGCTCGATCCCAGGACCCCGGGATCATGACCTGAGCCGAAGGCAGAGGCTTTAACCCACTGAACCACCCAGGCGCCCCTTATTTTTTATTTTTTAAAGATTTTATTTATTTATTTGACAGAAATCACAAGTAGGCAGAGAGGCAGGCACAGAGAGAGGGGGAGGTAGGCTCCCTGCCAAGCAGAAAGCCCGATGTAGGGCTCGATCCCAGGACTCCAGGACTCGGGGATCATGACCTGAGCCGAAGGCAGAGGCTCTAACCCACTGAGCCACCCAGGCGCCCCTAGCTTTTTTTTTTTATTTTATTTTTTTTAAAGATTTTATTTATTTGAGAGAGAGAGAGTGAGAGAGAGCATGAGAGGGGAGACGGTCAGAGGAAGAAGCAGACTCCCCGCTGAGCAGGGACCCTAATAGGGGACTCTTGATCCTGGGATTCCAGGATCATGACCTGAGCGGAAGGCAGTGGCTTAACCAATTGAGCCACCCAAGCACTCTTGAGTTAACTTTTATATGATGTGTAAGGCTTAGGCAAAGGCTTATTTTTTTTAACTTTGTAACAAGTTAAGGTTTTTACTTATTTTTTTTTTTAAAGATTTTATTTATTTGACAGAGAAACAGAGGGAACACAAGCAGGGGAGTAGGAGAGGGAGAAGCAGGCTTCCTTCTGAGCAGAGAGCCAGATGTGGGACCGATCCCAGGGATCATGACCTGCGACTGCCTTTGGCTCTTAACCAACTGAGCCACCCAGGCGCCCAAGTTAAGCTTTTTAAATTTTGAGAACGTGTGCACATGCACAGGTGGTGGGGCAGAGGGAAAAGGAGAAGCAGGCTCCCCGCTGAGCACAAAGCCCCACTCCTGTTGATCCCAGGACCCTGAGATCATGACCTAAACCAAAGGCAGACCTTTAACCTACTAAGCCACCCAGGTCCTGAGGCTTATTTTTTTTGTGTGTATAGATGTCCAGTTAATCCAACATGACGTATTGAAAAGACTATTACTTCTCCTTTGAATTGCCTTTTCGAAAAATCTTTGTCACAAATTGGCCATATTTGTGCGGGTCAGTTTTCTAGATTCTAGATTCTATTCCATTGATTGATATGTCTATCGCTTTGACAATACTGTACTTTCTTGGCAACTTATATAGTATGTCTTATATAGACTTATATAGTAAGACTTATATAGTAAGTATATAAGGAAGACTTATATAAGTAAGACTTAAAATTGGGTAGTGTGGTTTCTTTGACGTAATTCTTTTTCAGAGGAGTTGTAGCTGTGCTAGTTACTTTGCCTTTAGATACGTATTTTTATTTTTTAATTTAGATTTTATTTATTTGAATGAGAGAGCGAGGGCGCGTAGGGCGAGGAACAGAGAGTGAGGGACAGGCAGATGCTGCTTGGAGTGTGGAGCCTAGTGAGCCCAGTGCAGGGTTTGATCTCACGACCCAGAGATCATGACCTGAGCCAAAATCAAGAGGCGGACCCTTAACCACTAAGCCTACAGACACCCCTACATAAATATTTTAGAACCAGAATGTATGTTTATCTACACAACATCCTGCTGGGAGCAAATAGATCCTATATGTTTTGTGAGAGTCCTAAATATTTAAACTTTGAGGGGAGGGGTTATGCTATTGTAAATGTATTTAATTTTTAGTTGTAGCAAAATATACAAATTTATATTAACCATTTTTAAGTAGATAGTTGTATATTTACATTGTTGTGCAACTGAGCTCCAGAGCTTTTTCATTTTGGGAAACTGGAACTCATACCCATTAAACAACGACTCCCAGTCTTCCCCTTTCCTTATTAGCCCCTGGCAACCACCTTTCTTTCTCTTTCTGTGAATTTGACTATTTTAGATATGTGAGTGGAACCATACAGTATTTATCCTCTTGTGACTGGCTTTACTTAGCATACTTTCAGGTTTCATGCAGGTTGTAGAATGTGTCAGACTTTCCTTTTGAAGTCCAAGAGAAAGACAAAGACCATGTGATTTCACTCACATATGGAATTTAAGTAATAAAACAGATGAACACAGGAGAAGGGAAGGAAAAAAAATAAAAACAGGGAGGCAAACCATAGACTGTTAATCATAGGAAACAAACTGAGGCTTACTAGAGGGGAGGTGGTGGGGGGGGATGGGGTAACTGGGTGATGGGCATTAAGGAGGGCACTTGATGTAATAACCACTGGGTGTTATATGCAAGTGGGGAATCCCTAAATTCTACCCTCAAAACTAATAATACCCTGTATGTTAACTAACTAGAATTTAAAGTAAAAAAATTTTAAGGGGCGCCTGGGTGGCGCAGTGGGCTAAAGCCTCTGCCTTCGGCTCAGGTCATGATCCCAGAGCCCTGGGATCGAGCCCTGCATCGGGCTCTCTGCTCCTCAGAGAACCTGCTTCCTCCTCTCTCTCCCTGCCTGCCTCCCTTGCCTACTTGTAATCTCTGTCTGTCAAATAAGTAAATAAAATCTTTAAAAAAAAAAATTTTTTTAAGATTTTATTTGACAGAAAAAGAGGATGAGCAGGGAGGGGCGGCGGGAAAAGCAGACTCCCTGCTGAGCAGGGAGCCCATCCTGGGTCTTAATCCCAGCACCCCCCCCCCCCCCGTGATCATGATCTGAGCCGAAGGCAGACACTTAACTGACTGAGCCATGTAGGCGCCCCTTAAATAAAATTTTGAGAGGAAAAAAAAAAAAAAAAGAATTCCCTTTTGAAGTCTAAATAACATTCTATTTTATAGTATATACCATATTTTATTTATTCTTTCATCTGTTGATGGATACTTGGGTTGCTTCCACTTTTTGTCTATTTTGAATACTGCTATGAACATGGGTGTACAAATAATCTCTTTGAGACTGCTTTCGTTTGTGTCTGTGTGTGTGTGTGTGTGTGTGTGTGTGTGTACTCTTAAGTAGAATTGCTGGATGATAAAGCAATTCTATTTTTAATTTTTTGAGGAGCTGCCATACTATATTCCATAGCAGCTGTACCATTTTACATTTCTACCAGCATTGCTCAAGTGTTGTACATCCTTGCCAACACTTGTTATTTGTTGATTTATTAAAAAAAAAAAAAAGGTTCCCTCTACAGTGGGATTTCTATTTTATTTATGCAATCTCCACATCCAGTGTAGGGCTTGAACTCACAACCCCAAGATCAAGAGTTGCATGCTCTATCAACTGAGCCAGCCAGACATGCCTAAATTTTACTGTTTTTGCTTTTTTTTAAACTTTGGTTTCTATTTAGCTTTTTTAATATGTAGAAATGTGTTTAAATTTTGGGTGTTGACCTTGTATCTTGTAACACTGCTAAATGACTAGTTCTAAAAGTTTTTTTTTTTAATAGATTGCTTGGGATTTACTACCTAACCAATCATGTTATCGCAAAATGCAGAGTTATGCTTATTTTCCAATTTATGCCTTTACTTCCTTTTCATGCCTGTTACATTGCTTAGGACTTTGAATGAGAGTAGACATCCTTTGCTTTTTCTCAGTCTTTGTGAGAAAATACTAACATTTTGACCATTAAGTTAAATGTTAGCTGTAGGTGTTTTGTAGATGGTCTTTGTCAGGTTGAGGACTTTTTTATTTTCTTTCAAAGTTATTTATTTAGGTAGTTTCTACAACCTACATGGGGCTTGAGCTCTTGACCCCAAGATCACAAGTTGCATGCTCTTCTGATGGACCCAGCCAGGTATCTTGAATATGTTTTCTTCTATTGCTAATTTGTTGACAGTCTCTTCACTTGTATGAATGTTGGATTGTGTCAGATGGTTTTTCTGTATAAATAAGATCATATGTTTTTGCTTGTTTGTTTTTTTAAGATTTTATTTATTTATTTGACAGAGATCACAAGTAGGCAGAGAGGCAGGCAGAGGGAGAGGGAGAAGCAGGCTCCTTGCAGAGCAGAGAGCCCCATGCGGGGCACGATCCCAGGACCCTGGGATCATGACCTGAGCCGAAGGCAGAGTCTTAACCCACTGAGCCTCCCAGGTGCCCCGATCATACGGTTTTTTAAGGCTTTTATTACAATGGACTGCATTGATTTTTAAATATTGAACCATTTTGCATTCATACTATAAACTACACTTATTTGTGGTATTTTAATTTTATTTTTTTTTTAGATTTTACTTATTTATTAGAGAGAGAGAAGGGAGAGAAATGTGAGAGAGCATGAACAGGGAAGAGAGGGAAAAGCAGGCTCCTTGCTGAGCAGGGTGTCCAATGTGGGGCTCATGATCTGAGCTGAAGGCAGATTCTGAGCCACCCAGTCACCCCCGGTATTTTATTTTAATATACAGCTTGATTCAGTTTGCTAACATTTTTGTTGATGACTTATTGTGTCTCTGTTCATGAGGGATATTGGTCTGGTTTGTGTGTGTGTTGTTTTTGGTTTTGTTGCTGGGATAATAGAGCCTCAAAATGTATTGAGAAGTGTTTGTGCTTGTGTTTTCTGCAAGAGATTGTGCTGAGTTGGCATTATTTCTTTAATCATCCAGGTTGTTGCATAAAGGGACATAAAGTTTTGTAGTATTCCCTTATTTTTTAAAGATTTTGTTTATTTGAGAGAAAGTGTGCATGTGAGTGTAGGAGTGGTGAGGAGTGGGTAGGTGGGAGAGGCAGAGGGAGAAGCAGAGAAACCCAGGCAGACTCTGTGCTCAGAGCCCAAGGCAGGGGGAGGGTGTGGGGCTTGATCCCAGAACCCTGAGATTATGACCTGAGTTGAAGGCAGAGGCTTAACCCACTGAGCCACCCAGGTGCCCCAGTTTATCCGTTTTGTTGTCCCCTCTCCCCAAAGAATCAGCATTTGGTTTCATTGACTGCTTTTTCAGTTTTACTGATTTTGCTTTTTGTTATTTCTTTAATTCTGCTTGTTGTGGGTTTATTTTGTGCTTCCTTTTCTAGTTTTTGAACGGTGGAAGTGTGGATCATTAATTTGAGCTTTCTCCTTTTCTTTCTTTTTTTTTTTTTTCCCCCAAAGATGTTATTTATTTGACAGAGAGAGACAATGAGAAAGGGAACACAAGCAAGGAAAGTGGGAGAGGGAAAAAAGCAGGCTTCCTGCTGAGCAGGAATCCTGATGCGGGGGTCGATCCTAGGACCCTGGTATCATGACCTGAGCCAAAGGCAGCACTTAACTGACCCAGGTGCCCCTCTCTTTATTTTTTTATTTTAGAAAGAGAGGGGGTGGGCAGGGAGGGGCTAAAGGAGGGAGAGAATCTCGAGCAGACTCCCTGCTGATTGTGAAGCCTGGTGCCAGACTTGTTCCCAGGTTCCTGAGGTCATGATCTGAGCTGAAATCAAGAGTTGGATGCTAAACTGACTGAGCCATCCAGTTGCCTCCTTTATCCTTTTCTTTTTTAAAAAATTTTATTTAAATTCAGTTAATTAATATATAATGTATTATTGGTTTCAGAGTTAGAGGTCAGTGATTCATCGGTTTTAAATAATACCCAGTACTCATTGCATCACATGCTCTCCTTAATGTATATCACCCAGTTACTCTATCCTCCCACCTGCCTCCCCTCTGGCAACCCTCAGTTTGTTTTCTATGATTAAGAGTCTCTTATAGTAGGTGCCTGGGTGGCTGAGTTGGTTAAGCGTCTGCCTTCAGCTCAGGTTATGATCCCAGAGTCCTGGGATCCAGCTCTGTGTTCAGCTCCCTATTCAGTGGGGAGCCTGCTTCTCCCTCTCCCTCTGCCTGCTGCTCCCCCTGCTTGTGCTCTTTCTCTAAGAAATGAATAAAATCTTAGTCTCTTATGGTTTGTCTCCCTCTCTGGTTTTTGTCTTAATTTTCCTCCCTTCCCTTAGGATTCTCTGTTTCGTTTCTTCAATTCCAAATATGAGTGAAGTCATAAAGTATTTGTCTTTCTCTGACTGACCTATTTCACTTAGCATACCTTCTAGTTCCATATATGTTATTTGCAAATGGTAAGGTTTTTTGTTGTTGTTGTTATTGTTTGTGGCTGAGTAATATTCCATTGTGTATATATACCACATCATCTCTATCCATTCATCTGGCGATGGACATCTGGGCTCTTTCCATATTTTGGGTATTATGGGCATTGCTGCTATAAACACTGATTCCTTGTGCCCCTTTGGACCACATTTGTATCTTTGGCTTTAATCTCTAGTAGTGCAATCGCTGGGCCATAGGGTAGCTCTGTTTTTAACTTTTTGAGGACCCTCCGTACTGTTTTCCAGAGTGGCTGGAAAAGTTGGGAGTTGCATTCCCACCAACAGTGTAGGAGGGTTCCCCTTTCTCCACATCCTCATCAACATTTGTTGTTTCCTGAGTTGTTCATTTGAGCCATTCTGACTGGTGTGAGGTGGGATCTCATTGTGGTTTTGATTTGTATTGCCCTGATGCCAAGTGATGTTGAGCGTTTTTTCATGTGTCTGTTGGCCATTTGTATGTGTGTCTTCTTTGCCTTTTCTCCTTTTCTAATACAAGCATGTGATGCTGTGAATTTCCCTTAAGCCCTGAATCCCATTATTTTGGTATATTTAAATTTTTTCATTCAGTTCAAAATATTTTCTTATTTCCCTCGAGACTTTTCCTCTTTGACCCATGGTTTTTGTTGTTATTTTTGTTGTTTTTATTTATTTGTGGTATGTAGTTTAAATTTCCAAATGATTGGAGATTTACCTGTTACCTTTTTGTTACAGACTTCTAGTTTCATTCCGTTATGGCTAGTGAACATTCCTTTGTATGTGTATACTTCTTTAAAATCTGTTCCTTTTTATTTTATGTCTGAGTTTCAGGACAGATACAATGTGTCTTGGCGAATGTTTCATGCTGTTGTTGGGTGGAATGTTTTATAAATGTCATACAGTTCTGGTTGGTTGATGCTAATCAGTTTTGTATATGAAGTTATTTTTTGTGTCTTTATTCCATCCATTCCTAAGAGTGAAGTATTGAAATCTCTCAGTATAATGATGGATTTTTCTATTTCTCTTACGTTGTGTCACCTTTTGCTTCATGTTTTTGTTTTTTTTTTAAAGATCTTATTTATTTATTTGAGAGGGAGGCAGTGAGAGAGCATGAGCGAGGAGAAGGTCAGAGGGAGAAGCAGACTCCCCGTGGAGTTGGGAGCCTGATGCGGGACTCGATCCCGGGTCTCCGGGATCATGACCTGAGCCGAAGGCAGTCGTCCAACCAACTGAGCCACCCAGGCGTCCCTGCTTCATATGTTTTGATGCTCTGTTGTTAGGACTTTATATTTAGGTTTGCTTTGTCTTCAAAGTGAATTGACTCTTTTATCCTGATGTTATGTTTTTTATCCCTGATGGCTTTCTTTGCTCTGAAGTCTACTTCAAGATAAATACTACGCCAGCTTTCTTTCAAGTACCTTTGCATGATAGATGTTATTGTATCCTTTTGTGGCTACCTGTAATATTAGAGTTTTGAATTACTTACGGGTGGGTTTTGTAGGCTCATTAGTAGCACCCTATCTCTGTTAGATGTCAGCAGCCTCCCCTGCCTTCCTACGTTTTGATCATCAGAAATGTCAAAAGAGGATTAAATAGGTTGTGGGGATTAAGGAGGGCATTTGTGATGAGCACTGGGTGTTGTATGGAGTGTTGAATCACTATATTGTACACCTGAAACTCATATTACACTGTATGTTAACTAACTGGGACTTAAAACTGAAACCAATAATACTATATATTAATTAACTGAATTTAAATAAAAATTTTTAAGAAAGAAAAGGATAAAGGAGGCAACTGGGTGGCTCAATCAGTTAAGCATCCAACTCTTGATTTCAGCTCAGATCATGACCTCAGGAACCTGGGATCAAGCCAGTAGACATCTGTAGATAACCCACTTGGGGACAACATAATCCCCAGCTGAGAACCACTACTCTAGAAGTAATGTGTTATTTTTCTCTGGCTGCTTTCAGGGTTTTTCTTTGTCTTTCATTGTCAACAATTAGTTTATGATGTGTCTGGAGATAAATTTCTTTGGGTTCATACTGTTTGAGGTTGTGGAAGGAAAACAATCCAGTTTTCTCCCTGTGTAGTGAAAAACCCAATTCTTCCCTCCTGTGTGTTTTTCTTTTCTGTATGTTCATTTTATTACATAGGCTTCACTTCTGACATTACTCATCACCAGATGTGTAACATTTTGTCCCCACAGCAAGCAGTTCTCTGTGACACCAGCTGGGTATCCTATAATTTTAACTTAGTTCTAACACTGTCTACCTGGAGGTAGTGTCAGACCTCACAGGTTAAGGGCCAAGTCCCACAAGACTGCTCTCCTGATCCTATCAGATGCCAGTTAGAAGCCCAGGTTATCACCTGTGTTGTTTCTTCTTCTTCTCTCTCTCTCTCTCTCTCTCTCTTTTTTTAAAGATTTATTTATTTATTTGGGGGGAGAGAGAATCTCAAGCCAACTCCACACTGAGTGTGGAGCCTGACGTAGCTTGATCCCAGGACCCTGAGTTCATGACCTGAGCTGAAATCAAGAGTTCGATGCTTAACTGATGAAGTCACCCAGGCGCCCATCACCTGTGCTTCTGAGCAACTGGCTATAGGTAGGAGATTGCAAAGAGTCCCTCTTTGGATTCAATTAATTTGCTAGAGTGGCTCACAGACCTCAGGGAAAGAAGCACTTAAGTGATTACTAGTTTCTTAAAGCATATGGTAAAGATTGTGGATGAGCAGCCAGATAGAGATACATATAGGGTGAGGTCTGGGAGGGTCCAAAGTACGGGATCTTCTGTCCTTATGGAGTTGGGGTGTTTCACCCTCTTAATGTGGGTTTGTTTACCAACTTGGAGGCTCTCTGAACCCCTAACACTCGGGATTTTATAGAGGATTCCTCACATAGGTATGATCAATTATTAACTCCATTTTTAGCTTTACTCTCTCTGGAGGATGGAAAGTGGGGCTAAAAATTCCAAACTTCTAATCTTAGCGTGGTCTGTCATGATGACCAGCCCCCATCTAGGAGCTCATCCAGAGATGCCTTAGTAGAACAAAAGGTTTCCCTAGTGCTCTAATCACTTAGAAATTTACAAGGGGTTTAGAAGCCTGTGTCAAGGATGGCATCAAAGAACAAATATTAAAAGCCGTTCCTAGTGTTCTTATCACTTAGGAAATGATAAGGGTTTTAGGGCTCCGTACCAGGGAGTGGAAGGCAGAGACCAATATATATTTTCCACTGTCTCACAGGGGTTCACTGCACTTTTCAGATCTGTAGGTTTATATCTTTTGCCAAATATGGAAAATCTTCAGCCATCATTTACTCAAATATATTGTCAGCAAACATTTTTCTCTTCCTGTCTTTCTAGGATACCAATAACGTGAAAGTGGGGCCTTTTGGTATTTTCCCACAGGTCTTTGGGCCTCTTGATTGTATTGAAGCTGTTTTCTCAGATTGACTAATTTCTGTTCACTGGTCTTCATGAGCAGTGACAGTTTCCTGTTTCCAGTTGTCTGTTGAATATATCCAATGAGTTGATTTTGGTGGTTGTATTTAGGTTCTAAATTCTTATTTGTATTTCCTAGTTTTTGACATTTTCTTTCTTTCTTTCTTTCTTTCTTTCTTTCTTTCTTTCTTTCTTTCTTTCTTTCTTCTTTCCCTCTCTCTCTCTCTTTTAAAGTATTTCTTTGACACAGAGAGTGTGCAAGAGAGTAGAAGCAGGGGGAGCAGGGAGGGAGAAGGAGAAGCAGGCTTCTCGTTAAGTAGGGAGCCTGATGTGGGGCTCCATCCCAGGACCCTGGGATCATGACCTGCGCTGAAGACAGATGCTTAACCGCCTGAGCCACCCAGGTGCCCCTTTTGGACATTTTCTGTCTTCCTTTACAAGAGTACTCACACTTTGTGGAACACTTTTATAACAGTTTCTTTAAAGTCAGATAATTTCTACGTCTGTGGATTTTTGGCATTTACATTTAATTGTCCTTTCCATATGAGTTAAGGTTTTTGTATTTCTTCATATGCTGAGCAGTTCTGGATTATATCTTGGACATTTTGATTATAGCATTTATGAGACTCTGGGTCTCGTTCAGATCCTATGGAGAATGTTAATAATTTCATTTTAGGATGTAGTTGACCCAGTTGGCTTCAGGCTGAAAGTTCCAGCCAGCCTTTTGTGGATTATGGTTCCAATTTCACTTCTATTTTTGAAGTCTTTGAAGTCCTCTTTGGATCAGTCTCATGTGTGCACCACCCAGTGGTAGCTAGTTTGGGACCTGCGTGGTGATCTTCCCGGGTCTCCGCTCTCAAAATCTGTTGAGGTTCAGAGGCAAGCATGCATGTATTGAGACTAAACCCAGGAGTTCCTAAATAGCTTTATGCGGTTGCTTTCCTGAGCTCCTCCCTTTCCATGATCTGATTAGTACTTTCTTACTTCCAAGGGCTTCTTCCCTTTTTGGTTCTTCAGCCAGAAAACCTTGGGCCTTTGTTGTGCACTTGTCTCTGCACCCGTGTCTGGGGCTAAATGGCAGGAAGACAGAAGAAAGAAGCAGTGGGATTCAGCCCATCCCCTTGGAACCCTAGCTCCTCCTCTCCAGAGTTTTGGGGACTGCCTTCCTGTTCCTCGAGCCAGAGCTACGGGGCTTCTCTTAGAGCTCTGTCTTTGCCTTCGGAAACAGTTTCCAGGTTTTGAACTGTCCTGAGTCCAGGCTGCAGCTGAGGGAAGCAGGAGGAGTGACAAATTACCTCAGGTGCACTGTTACTTCACATCACCTCATCCGTCTGCTGTCATTTACTTTTCAGTTTTAGGCAGTTGCTTCATACATTCTGTCCAGCTGTTTCACTGCATTTCATGAGAGAAGCGGGGTAGAATATGCCCACTCATTTTTTTTCTGGATCTACTCAAGTTTGAATCGTTCCTTTGACTATAGTGTTTTGTTCCTTTTGAATTTCAAAAGCGGTGAGTTGAATCACTTATTTCTCAAGAGTAGAATAACTACTCACATACTTAGGACCAGGGTTGCCCTTGGTTGAATTGAATTAAAGCTCAACAAAACCTTTGCTATCATTTAAAAAAAGAAATGTATTTAAACTGTCCATGCAATTCAGCACTAAAGATGGGTTTGTAAGGCTCAAAGAGAACATTTCAGAATTGTGTGTAAAAACCTCCTGTTGTTGCTGTTTTCCTGTTGCTTCCTACCTCTGATGTGAATGAACAAAACATTCAGCGTTAACACGGGGGAGGAAAAGGGCCCGGCACGGGTTTAGAACAGTAAACCAATTAGGAATGGCAGGACACTCTTTTTTTTTTTTTTTTTTAAGATTTTATTTATTTATTTAACAGAGAAAGAGAGATCACAAGTAGACAGAGAGGCAGGCAGAGAGAGAGGGGGAAGCAGACTCCCCACCGAGCAGAAAGCCCGATGTGGGGCTCGATCCCAGGACCCTGGGATCATGACCTGAGCTGAAGGCAGAGGCTTAACCCACTGAGCCACCCAGGTGTCCTAATGGCAGGGCACTCTTAATCCTAATTCTAATTTCAGCATCAGCAACTAGAAAGGCTAGGTTGCTTCAGTACTCGGATATTTTCCCCCTGTCTGTTTCAGTGTGGCTAAATGGACTACTTTGTTGTAATCAAAACACAATATTACTGTTCAGAATTTCTACCCATGTGAGGATGTGAACGACTATAATTTTCTGTGGTCTTCCCTAGATGGTAGTATATATGCCTTCTTTCCTCAGGTATTACTTCTTGTCTGGTGGACAAAAGGTGGTATTTCGTAAGCACTGGTTGAGCTGAGAATGTGGTGCTTTCTGGAACATGATCCTAAGCCAAAAAGAAATGTGTTTACCTTGGTAGATTCTTTCTTGGTCTGTTGTTTTATATCACTCCTCGATGTACAAGTATCCACAAAAAAAGAAAGAAATCATTTAATTAGTTTAGTTGGATTGGTGGTGATGAATTGATACTTCAGACTTCTTTTGTAAAGGTTTTTTAAGAAGGGGGATGCAAAGGGAGAGGGAGAGAATCTCAACCAGACACCCCACTGAGCGGGAAGCCCGATATAAGGCTTGATCTCACAACCCTGAGATCATGCCCTGAGCCAAAATCAAGAGTTGGACACTCAACCCATTGAACCACCCAGGTGCTCCCTCATCCTCTTGCCCCCTTCTTCTTCATCATCATCTTTTTTTTTTTTAAGCAGGGCTCGTATTTGATTCGTTTGTTTCTACTCAGTGTTAGGCTTGCTATCACAATCCTAGCTGTCCCTTCCCTCTTCATTTACTACTAATCTGCTTAAAGTTTCAGGTCAATTTAGCATTTGTGTGGGGGAGCCTAGACCGGGGCCAAGGCAGTATGCTAATCACTTAAGATGGAGTGAGAAATGCAGAAACTTGACAAGGTCTTGCAGCTAGCATGGGCTGAGGGGGACTCCAGCCAGGCATTCTGACTCTAAAGCCCCTGTTCTTAGCCAGTGCTCTCCAGAAGCTATGTAGTTGTGTCATCTCACATGTAAACATAAGCATGTTAGGACTTTGGACACTAGCTTCGTCAGTATGTTTTTATTTAGATAAACGATGGTTTTTCCCCATGTTTGACTTGTAATGAGCACTTAAATATTTATTTAAATAGATTTGCTGAATTTTCAACCCTCAGAACTATGCCCTTTTATTTATTTTTTTAAAGATTTATATGGGGCAGAGTGAGCGAGAGAGCATGAGCCAAGGGAAGGGGTAGAGGCAGAGGGAGTCTGATGCTGCAGGGCTTGATCTCAGGACCCATGAGATCATGACTGAGCTGGAGGCAGATGCTTATCTGACTGAGCCACCCAGGCGCCCTACTCCTTTTAACAAAAACTTTCTAATGTTCCAATTATAGTCCTGAAATGAAATTCACAGAAAATAGGACCCATTTACATATATAATTTAAAAATCAATATAAGGTTGTAGTAATGCCAGAAAAGAGAAATAAAAGGGAAATGGTTTATACAGAATAATATTTCAGTGCATAAATACTTGGGCATGACTGGAACTTAAGGCATAATGAAGTAGTCACGTGCTTGTACCATACACAGAATAAACCTCAGTGAACCGCTAATGGACACTAACATGGGTAGGATGTATAGGCTACTACAAGTTATGTTGCTCTTAGCTAAGTGATTTTCTTTCTTTCTTTTTTTTTTTGCTAAGTGATTTTTGTATTGTGGTTATAAGCAGACCAAAATACAAGTGCATCTTGATTTATGTGATAGTTGCAGTTTTGGAAAATAGAATATAAAAACTGGGGGCACCTGGGTGGCCCAGTGGGTTAAGCCTCTGCCTTCGGCTCAGGTCATGATCCCAGGGTCCTGGGATTGAGCCCCGCATCGCATCGGGCTCTCTGCTCAGCGGGGAGCCTGCTCCCCCCACCCCCTGCCTGCCTCTCTGCATACTCGTGATCTCTGTCAAATAAATAAATAAAATCTTAAAAAAACCCCAAACCTGAGCAGTAAATACTTAATTAGGTTATAGGCTCAGGTAAATAGGCTTTTTTCATATGTGAATGTCAAGGATCTTCAAAAGCAGGGCTTGGGGTATATCTGCAGATGTGAGACTGTCCTGCACACTTCAGAATGTTTGACATCTCTGGTCTCTGACATTCAAGAGTCCATGAAACCCTCTTCCCCACCCCAGTGGACTCACAGATTTCTAAAACCACTCCCTAAGTAGTGAAGTTTTCTCCAGTGAGAATTACTGCTCTAAATCATTGCTTCCACAGTTGTGTGGAAAGACCATTTTTCTCCCCCCAATCAGTCACTGACTTTGTAAAATATGACAGTTACTGGAAAAATGAAATTTTAAAGTCCATCAAAAAGACAAGCCCTGGTTTTTATTAATAGATAGAGCAGTCTGACAATCTATAAAAATTTCTAAATGCTTAATCTCCATTTCTGAACTTACCTTGTCACTGTGTGGTCTCTTCATTTTCCTCTCTGTCTCCTCAGAAAAATTCTTCCTCTTGGAAGATTTTAGTCTCATTCTCCCTAGCCAAATGCTCTATTTCCAACACATTGGACAATTGTTGTCCATAAATACTACTTTACAATAAAATGTTTATTTTTTAAACAGAGTTTTATTTTGCTACTTCAGAGAGAGAAAAAGTTTTTTCTTTTTTAAGATTTTAAAAATTCATTTATTTGATACACAGCGAGAGAGGAAACACAGGCAGGGGGAGTGGCAGAGGGGGAAGCAGGCTCCCCTCTGAGCAGGGAGCCCAGTGCAGGGCGTGATCCCAGGACCCTGGGATCATGACCTGAGCTGAACGCAGACGCTTAATGAATGCGCCACCCAGGCGCCCCGGGTTTTGTTTTTGTTTTTTATGATTTTTATTCATTTTAGAGCACGTGAGCATGAGTGGAGAGGGGAGGGACAGAAGGAGAGAGTCCTTCAAACAGACAAGTCGCTTTACAGGGGTGGATCCCACTACCCATGAGATCAAGATTTGAGCCGAAACAAGAGTTGGATGCTCAACTGACTGAGCCACCGAGGCACCCCCATAAATACTACATTTTACCAAACTGTTGTAGTGTGAAATCATGGAAATGAGTTTAACTGCCTTTGCTACTATGCTTTTTTTAATTCTGTGATACGAATTTGCGGTGTGGTTTAGCAGGCATAACTGAAACTGTTTTTGATTTCCTTTTAGTTTTATATACTGAAAATCCACTCTGTTTTCTCCGTGCAAACCCAGAGGGTAGCAGTGACTTTTCTAACCTTAATTTCAGAAGACTTCCTGCTCTGTTTGTTCATACTGTGAGTGTCATAGTGATTGAAGGTCATTCCCATAACAAGTCAGGAATGGTCCAGGATGGTAAAGTGCTTCAGCAGCTCATGTTGGTGACGCCGATGGCAGAACCCCTCAGCGGGGGCCGCAGCTGCTCCTCCTGCAGGGAGAAGGCGAGCACTGCTGGGGAGATGAGCCAGTTTTGCCAAAGTGACTCCATCTTCTCCATGACCATCTTTGTTTTCCTAACCTTCTGGGTTCCTCTTGAATAGCAGAGCAATGATCTGGTTTTCATAGGGACCTTTCTTTCAAAGGTGGGTTACAAATCTGAGTTTGGTTTTGGTGTTTTGAATACCTCCCCTCTTCCAGCCGACTCCGTTCCCGTGCTGTTCTTCTGTGACGCATCAGGTTGGCTCTGGCGTGTTCATGGAAGTATTTTTGCAGTGGATCTAGGCAGAGTCCCAAGGTGGCTTTTGCAGTTGTTCTCAAGTGAAATGGAGATGCTGGTGCATTTAGGTGGTGCAGAAAACAAACACAATTCAGTTGAAGGATGTGATTTTATTACCTGCTCCCCGCCTTGCTGGAATGGCTTCCTTCGGTTGTGCTATGTGTGTGACAGAGGTGGTGGTGGTCTTTGAAGAAGCCCTGTTGCTCTCAGGATGTGGGCCCGCCCGGGAAGAGCAGGACAAAGCCAGTGATGGTTCTGAGGCCAAAACCCAGTTCAGAGTGCAGAGGCTGTTTTGTTGTTCAACTTTTACAGAGTTTAGCTGTGTTAGAAATGTGTTCATTTTAGTTGGATTTATGTATATGTGATGAGCAAAAAAAAATATTGTGGGGGGAGAATTCTTGTACATCATTTTGTTCCATGATTCTCCATCCTAGAGAAATAGATTAAGGGAAGGAGGACTGTTTCTTCAGTTGCTCAGCCTCTCTGTGCCTCTCATACATACTGAGAGCATGTTTAAGGTTGTGTGCTTTTTACACCGCGTGTATCTGATGTGTGTTAAATACAGAAATAACCTCTTGATCCAGTGTTGGAGGAACAGTTGGCTCATCTGGCCTTCGTGGGTGCTATGGACTGAATGTTTGGGTCTCCCCAGCATTCCTATTGAATCCCCAATCCCTGTGAGGGTATTTGGAGGCGGAACCTTTGGGAGATGATGAGGTCATGAGAGTAGAGCCCTGGAAAGGGAATTAGTGCCCTTACGAGAAGAAACACAGCAGTAGTTGCTCTCTGCCATGTGAGGATGGAGCAAGAAGGGGACTGTCCGTAAACCAGGAGCAGGGTCCTCACCAAGACCCCCACCATGAAGGGTTTAGTCTTGGACTGCTAGCCTATAGAACTGTGTAAAATAAATTTTGGTTGTTTAAGTCACGCAGCCTGTGGTCGTGATTAGAGCGCCCCGAGATGTTGGGGAATTTGTAGAAATGTGGTACCTTCCTTACGAATTTAAAAATGGCTTCTAAAATTCTGTATTTGGGGAGTTTTGAAACATACTCACCTAGAGAAAATAGCATAATGAACCTTCATGTATCTAACTTTAAAGATGATCAGCGTCCTCTTCTTGTTTTATCTGTATTCCTTAACTTTGTTGTATTTTCTGGATTATTTTTAAGCAATTCGAGGTGACTGATGGCACAGAAAATTTGTTTGACCTGCTACACATGAACATAGGTGTATTAGTTTCCTCTTGTTGCTGTAAGAAGTTACCACAAACTTGGTGGCTTAAAACAGCAGTCATTTATTCACTTACAGCTTTAGAAGCCAGGAGTCTGAAATGAGCCTCCCTGGGCTAAAGTCACGGTGTTGGCAGGGCTGATTCCTTCCAGAGACTCCAGAGGAGAATACATCTCCTTGCCTTTTGCAGCTTCTAGAGGCCACCTGTGCTCCCTGGCTTTCGGCCTCTTGCTCTGTCTTTAGACGGCATCACTCCAGTCTCTGCGTCCTTTGTTACCTGACCTTTTCTATGACTTTGGACTCCTCCTGTGCCCCTTTGATAATGATCCTTGTGATCACTTGGATATTTTCCCTGTCTCGAGACTTGTTAATTATGTCTGCGAAGTCTCCTCTGCCATACAAGATAACATTCACAGGTTTCAGGGACTAGGAGGGATACACGTTTTGGACCATTATTCAGACTGCCACAGTAGGGCCTCCATGTGGTCAGCACTCCAGGTCAGGTAAGTGGTCGGGCTGCGATCCCAAGCGTGGGGACCCTAATCACAGGGAAACACATCAAGACTAAGTTCTTCAAAACCTAGAGGGACCTCTGACCAGAGCACAGCTTGTCATTTTGTGGGAGGAGACACAAGGGAGGAGACACAAGGGAGGAGACACAAGTTTGTATCAGGCCAGTTAATAACTTGGTGCCTTTTGACATCTAAGAGAAAAGACTGCAGCAGTCCAACGTGAGGTTCAAGGTGATGCTAACATGCGCCTCATCTCTGGTTTTGCCTTGGCCAGTTGACCAAATGATGCTCTCCTGGGCCTAGTGCCATTTTGATCTCACTTCCCAGAGCTGCTGAGCCTTGCCCCTCCTGTTCCTGGCTCCTCTGTGTTTTGTTTGTTTGTTTCTTTGTTTAAGATTTTATTTATTTATTTGACAGACACAGCACGAGAGGGCACATAAGCAGGGGGAGTAGGAGAGGGAGAAGCAGGCTCCCCACCGAGCAAGGAGCCCAATGAGGGGCTCCATCCCAAGACCCTGGGGTTATGACCTGAGCTGAAGGCAGATTCTTAAGGACTGAGCCACTCAGTCACCCCATGTTTTTTGTTTTTTAAAGAGCTTATTTATTTGAGAGCACAAGTGGCAGGAGAGAGGCAGAGGGATAGGGAGAGGGTGGAGCAGGAAGCCCGACATGGGACCGATCCCAGGACCCTGAGATCATGACCCAAGCCGAAATCAGACACTCAAATGACTGAGCCACCCAAGTGCCCCAAGTCTGGAATAGATTTTAAAATATGATAATAATCCCACTGGATTTGGGGAAGGGGTAGAGAAGGTAGATATAAAAAAAAAAAAAGTTACAATGTAGGGGTGCCTGACTAGCTTAGTCAGAGGAGAGTGTGGCTCTTGATCTCAGGGTCATGAGTTCAAGCCCCACATGGGGTGTAGAGATTACTTAAATAAACTTAAGAAAAAAAAGAAGAATGTAAATTTTTTGTCCCAGATCATTGAGTTTTAATGACGTACAGATCAGTTCACTGAAGTTTTGGTTTTGTTTTTTCTTTTTAATGATGTATTTGTGTATTTTGTGGGCATAAATTGAAATCTTGTTACAAGCTATGTTGGGCTCTTCACAAGCAGGTTGTGTTTGAGAGAGAAACCTTGCAGGTATTTTATCTTGCTTTGGCTACTTGTTTTAAGTAGTTGATGTTTTTGGTTAAACTTTCTAATAGAATTTAGCTTAAAATTTAACTTAATGTTTTGGAGGAAGCTTTTTTTTTTTTTCTCTTTTAAAGAAAAGCTTCAGACTTTAGTGTTGAAGAAATGAGTCCCAAAGAACTGAGAAGCGTCACCCAGTGATGCTCTGTATGGCTGTTACCGAGTGGGCTGTGCCCCCAGATGCCGGCCTCATTAGGGTGGATTAATGCTAAGCCCTCCTGAGTTTACACCCATCATTACCTCTGTGCTCTCCTTTCTCCGCAAATCTGGTGCCCGTCAGCCCTGACCATGTTCCGCACACTTCCAGTATTCCAGTATTTTTGAACAGGGCCCGAAGTTGCCCAGCTGAACAAGTATTTCTGATTTCAAATAATCTTCATGATTTCTTTTCAATGAAAGACATGGCTTAATCATGTTGGTTTCTTGCCTAACTAAACATGGGCCAGTATTTCATCAGACACAGCTTTGTTTCTGTATGCTAGGAATTTTACCCTGACTTGCTGTTAGATTAATGTTTGTTTAATAAGAGGACCTGTGCTCATATCCTTCCCTCTGCTGCAAGAGACAAAGCTTTGTAGTACATGATAGAGGCTTTCTGCTTGCAAGAGCTCTTTTCTGCTGAGTGAGTTTTCAGCTTGCTGTGTTGATTGTTCCTGCATCTAAGGGTCACCTCTACCTTACAGTATAGAATTTTAACTTCACCACTGACTTCATACTAATCTTTTTTAACCCTGAATTTCCCCTGGCTTTATTTTTCCTTCCTTGAAATATTTAAAAAAAAAAATCTTGTTGTCTTTTGTAAGTTGCTTTATCCTTTTGGTAAGTAGTTGTTAGTTGGGGCGCCCGGGTGGCTCAGTCATTAAGCATCTACCTTTGGCTCAGGTCCTGATCCCAGATCTAGCCCCGCATTGGGCTCCCTGCTCTGCGGCAAGCCTGCTTCTCCTTCTCCCATTCCTCCTGGTTGTGGTCCCTCTCTTACTGTCTCTCATTCTGTCAAATAAATAAATAAAATCTTGGGGGGAAAAAAGTAGTTGTTAGTCATGCAGGTTTTTTGGTATCTAAAAGATCTTGGTGTATGAACTAGATTGATGGTTCCCTCCTTTTAGAAAATGAGACTCTTAGTAAGCCTAATTAGTACCTAAAATCAAATACACCCCCCAAATTGTGGTATGCACATGTGTAAGATTCATTGTTGTTCAGTTTATACCAAAAATTCATAAAAGTGTGTATGGGTTTGTGTACCTGTTGCAGTAACTTTGTGGCTTCTCTAGGATCCAGTCCACTGATAAGGATTAATGGTGGGAAGTCCAGGGTTGCCATGCCTCCCTCCTTCCATAGCAGGGGGACTCTAGCAGAAGCTCTTTTCCCACTGAGCCTCATTTAAGCCTCAGAATCCTCCTTGTACGTTTTAATCTGAGAGCACTATGTGTTTTGTTTTTTTTTTAATGGAGTACATTTTTATTTTTATTTAAAGATTTTATTTATTTATTTGACAGAGATCACAAGTAGGCAGAGAGGCAGGCAGAGTTGGGGGGGAAGCAGGCTCGCCGCCGAGCAGAGAACCCGATGTGGGGCTCGATCCCAGGACCCTGAGATCATGACCTGAGCCGAAGGCAGAGGCTTTAACCCACTGAGCCACCCAGGTGCCCCGAGCACTATGTTTTTTTTGTTAAGATTTATTTGTTTGAGAAAGGGTGTGTGGTGGAGAGGCCAGAGGAAGAGGCACAGAGAGAATCCCAAGCAAACTCCCTGCTGAGCCCTATGTGGGGATTAATCCCAAAACTCCAAGATCATGACCTGAGCTGAAATCAAGAATCAGAGGCTCAGTCGACTGAACCATCCAGGTGCCCCCGAGAATATTGTATTTTATGCTGTGATATCCTAGGATGACTATTAATGAGACTTACTGGGTTGTTCAATTTTTAGCTTTGTTTTCAGATGCTTAGCAATGAATGTACTTGCTTCTTGAAATAAATGCATTTACAAGTAAGGGCTAGAAGTGGGATCAATGAACATTCACATAAAAATAGTAACGTTCCTTTGTTCCTTTGCCCTGTGCAGGTCCTTACTCCTCTTGATTTTATTCTACCTTGTGTGTGCTAGTTTATCCAACAAGAGTATGTACTGGGCTTGTCTACAGACAACTGTTAGTTTTTATTTTATTTCTATGCACAGTGTGTGTGTTGAAAATCATTTGGATGAAATATTCCTGTTATTTTGCCTTGGTTTGATGATACTTGATACTTCATTGCCTGAGTGTGTGTGTGTTGGGGGGTGGGGTTGGAGCTGTACAGAGGTAGAGAGAGAATCATAAGGAGCTTGATCTTACAACCCTGAGATCGTGACCTGAGCTGAAATCGAGAGTTGGGGAAGCTTAACCAACTGAACCACCCAGGTGCCCCTCATGGTACCAGCTTCAAAGGAAGTAGTTCCTTGGTCACTGTTTTTTGTTTTTTTTTTTTTTTAATTTATTTGTCAGAGAGAGAGGGAGAGAGAGCGAGCACAGGCAGACAGAGTGGCAGGCAGAGGCAGAGGGAGAAGCAGGCTCCCCGCTGAGCAAGGAGCCCGATGTGGGACTCAATCCCAGGACGCTGGGATCATGACCTGAGCCAAAGGCAGCCGCTTAACCAACTGAGCCACCCAGGCGTCCCTCCTTGGTCACTGTTAACACAGTTCTCAATTTTGTGTTTTGTGTGGGGCTCAGTTAACGAAGAAGGTAAAAAAACAGATCTGCATGGGCTCCCAGTTATCGGTCAGAAGGTCTGAGTGTCTTTAAAAGCCCATCACAGCCCTTGCACACCCTGACAAACTGAGAGTGTTATGAAGGGAGTGAAGCTATTTCAGTAGCCACAAAATTGGGATTAAAGAATGGCAAAGACCAAACCAAGGTGATTAGTTTTCTTTACGAAAAGTGTGAGTCTTGTGTGCTATATAATTGTGACTTTGGGATCTGTGTGCCCACAAGGAAGGAGGGAAAGGGGTAAGGATGGTAGGGTACTTAAAGATTCTGTGTTTAGTTCTAGCTGACATAAGAGAGATTTCATTTGTGTGCAAGAATGGGGATGTCATGGAGGGGTTGCCTGCTATCCAGATCTTCCAGGTAGCTCTGCCTGGTAGAGGTGGTGTAATTTACCACAATCTAGTGGTGTTCTTTGCTTGCCTGTGGCTCAGTTGCTTCATCAGTATCCTTTTATGTGTTGGTCAGTTGAAGGACAGGTCAGCTCTTAATCAGTTGTTATATTGGTTTTGAACAGCTTTCAGCTTTTTTCCAGAAGCTCTGATAAAAGGAATGACTAAAATGCCCTCCCCCTCTTGTAAATAATATAGATTCATTGGATAAAATTTGGAAAGTCAATGATAAAAAAGGCTTGGTATGTTTTCCTTTCTAATTCATAATTGAATTAACATATTGGAATGTGAACTTTTAGAATGTTTGCGGTTACAAAACTTTTGTATAAGTTGTATACTTTCTTAAAAAATATTTTATTTATTTATTTATTAGAATGAGAGAGGGAGAGAGAGTGTGAGAGAGAGCATAAACAAGGGGAGCAGCAGAGGGAGAGGGAGAAGCAGGCTCCCTGCTGAGCAGGGAACCTGACTCCGACTTGTCTCAGGGCTTAATCCCAGGACCCTGGACTGTGACCTGAGCTGAAGGCAGACATTCAACCAGCTGAGCCACCAAGGCATCCCTAAATTCTGTACTTCTTTATACTTAAAGTCTTAGCCAATTTTATCTGCAGAAATCAGTAGTATTAGTTCATTTGACATGTTTACCTAACTTTGACCAATAGTGAAACTTTCTAAATGCATATTGACCGTTTGTCTTTGGCTGTAATTTCTCTTTCTGGCCTCTTTACTCCAACAGTGTATGTCTGACAATACTTTCATACTAACTGGATAAACAGTATTTATAATGCAGATAGTAAAGATATATCATCTAATTTCTTTTTTCACCTGTGTGAACTTAACAATTTCATGAAACAGTACTGATCCTATTGCATGTGATTTCCTACATTTGTTTTTCTCTCTTAAACCTTAGAGCCTTTTCTCATGTCAAACATTGGTAGTAATTCTTGTTTTCTTAATGATTTGTAACAACTTACACTATACTAGATCTTTTCTTAATAGCTTTATTGAGGTATGATTGACAGACTAAATTACACATTTTTAAAGCATACAATTTGTTTTTTTTTTTTTTAAGATTTTATTTATTTATTTGGAAGAGAGAAGGGATCGTGAGCACAGGGCAAGGGAGAAGTAGGCTCTCTGCTGAGCAGGGAGTCGATTTGGGGCTGGAGCCTAGGACTCTGGGATCACGACCTGAGCCGAAGGCAGACACTTAACCAACTGAGCCACCCAGGCGTGCCCCATAAAACATACAATTTAAATTTTGATGTATTTACCTGTGAAACCACCATCATAAATGATAATGAACATAGTTATTGCCCAAAGTTTCCTTGTGCCCTTTTGTATTGCATCCTTCCTCTCAAGCATCTACTGTTCTACTTTCTATCACTATAAGTTAGTTTGCTGGTTGTCTAGAGTTTTAGTAAGAGTCCTATGTACTCTTTAGGTCTGGCTTCTTTCAGTCAGCATAATTGGAGATCTGCCCATACTGTATGAATCAGTAGCGCATTCCTTTTTTTGTTTGTTTGTTTGTTTAAAGATTTTATTTATTTGACAGAGAGAGATCACAAGTAGGCAGAGAGGCAGGCAGAGAGAGAGGAGGAAGCAGGCTCCCTGCTGAGCAAAGAGCCCCATGCGGGGTTCGATCCCAGAATCCTGGGATTATGACCCAAGCCGAAGGCAGGGGATTTAACCCACTGAGCAACCCAGGTGCCCCGGAGCGCATTCCTTTTTATAGCTAAGTTAGGATTCCATTGTGTGGATATACTATAATTTGTCCATCTGTCCATTGATGGACATTTGGGTTGTTTTTTACTATTATAAATGTGTTATGAGCATTTATGTGTAGGTCTGTGTATGGATGTGTGCTTTTCTGGGGACACAGTTGGACTTCGAGAGTTGGTATGAAGATTATTTTAAGCTTTAAGACATTTGAGATTCAGCAGATTTCAAAAGAAGCCTATTGAAAGCTTCATCTGACTAAGGGCAGAGACTTCTGGAGACTAACATAAATCCTTTTCCAGGGGAGTCTTACTGGCATGAAAGAAGATGGAAAAGACCATTTGCCTCTTTAAAAATGGACATTGTCACAAACCTTAGCTCCCATTGGTTCTAATACGAAGCTTTTTCTCATCCCCCTTGCTTACTCTCTGTCACATTGGCGCACCAGTGCCCATTTTTAGCTAGAAACACTCCTTTTGTTTCATATACCACATGGGTATATGAATAAATTTTGTAATTTCTTTTCTTGTTAAATCTGTCTATTGTCAGTTAAATTCACAGGTTCCCCAATCACGGAACTTAAGTTGGTAGAGGAAAAATGTTTTTTCTCCCAACACTTGTTATTTCTCTTGGGTAAATTTTGGGGTGGAGTAACTGGGTCATAAGATAGGTATATGTTAACATTTAAGAAACTGCCCAACTGTTTTCCAAAGTTACTATTCCATTTTATGTTCCCATCAGCAAGTTCTGAGAGCTTTAGTCCTGAAGTATAGAGTGCAGCGGGTTTTAGTGTATTCATTGAGTTATGGAACATCACCACTATGTAATTTTAGGGCATTTTCATCACCCCCAAATCAACCCTGTACCCTTAAGACTCAGTTCCCTTTTACACCTCTCACCAGTCCCTGGCAACCACTAATCTATTTTGTGTCTGTGGATTTGCTTATTCTTGACATTTCAAATACACAGAATCATACAATATGCAACCTTTTGTGACTGGCTTCTTCCGCCTAATAAAATTATTCAATGTTCATGTTGTTGTGGGATGTATCGGTGCCTTTTTTTTTTTTTGGAGTAGGCTCCATGTGGGTCCAATGTGGGATTAAACTCATGACCCTGAGTTGTGTGTTCTACCGAATGAGCCAGCCAGGTGCCCTCTTCCTCTTCTTCTTCTTTTTTTTTTTAAGTAAACTTGTAATTTTAGAATAGTTGGTAGGTTTATAGAAAAATTACAAAGGTAGAAAGTTCCCATATATATATATCCCACAGCCAGTCTCCCCTGTTACTAACATCTTTCATTAGCATGGTACATTTGTCACAATTAATGAACCAACCTTGTTGGGTCCTAGTTTATAATAATAAACTGAAGTTCATACTTCAGATTTTCTTGGTTCTTACCTAATGTTACTCATCTGTTCCTGGTCCTGTCCAGGATACCACATTACATTTAGTTGTCATGTCTCCTTAGCCTCCTCTTGGCTGTGATAGTTTCTGGGTTTTCCTTATTTTTGATGACTTGACAATTTTGAGGAGTATTGGTGGGTATTCTGCTAAAATGTCTCTAGGGGACTTACCTGAAGCTTTTCACATGATTAGACTAGATTGGTTCTGGGAGGGGGGAGGCCAAAGAGGTAAAATGCCATTCCTATTATATCAAGAGTATATACTATCACCATGACTTATCACTATTGATGTTAAGCTTGATCACCTGGATGAAATAGTGTATGTCAGATTGTTCTACCGTAAAGCTGCTCCTCCACCTGCCCCCAGTCCCAGTCCCCTTTCCATACTATACTTAATGAAAAGAAGCCACTGTATATAAACCACACTTAAGGAATGGGGAGTTATGCTTTGCCTCCTTGAGGGGAGAATACCTAACATAAATTATTTGGAATTTTTCTCCATGGACATTTGTTTATTCTTCCTCATTGATTTATTCAGTCATTTAGATTTGTGGATATTTATTTTGTATCTTGAGTTATAACCCAATATTTATTTTGTTGATACTGTTTCAGCTTTGGCTGCTGGGAGCTTTCAGTTGGTGCCTGTCTCCCTATGGTACCCTAACCGGTGTGTGTGTGTGTGTGTGTGTGTGTGTGTTTCTGTTTGAGAACTTTTTTTTACTGTCTGATAGCACAAAGTATTCACAATCACCTTGTATAATTCCTGCTCTAGTCCTAGAATCTGCCATTTCTTTAAGGAGCTGTGGCTCTTTATATTGGAGAATGGAATTAGAAACCAAGAAACCTGGGCAGTGGGCATGACCATTACCACTGGGGTGTCATGGCTTTAGGGTTCTCCCAGCTGACAGCAAGGAAATACATTTGTATATACTAACCAGTGTATATACACATCTATAAATATATTTCTATGTAATTATATCAAATTAAATATTACTGGTACTTCATTCTTTCTTATTGCTAAATAGTATTCCATTACATAGTTATAGCATTTTGTTCATTCATCAGTTGATGGACATTTGGATGGTTTCCACTTTTCAAATATTGTGAATAATGCTGCTATGAACATTTTTTTTTTTTAAGATTTTATTTCTTTATTTGAGAGAGAGGCAGTGAGAGAGCATGAGCGAGAAGGTCAGAGGGAGAAGCAGACTCCCCGTGGAGCTGGGAGCCTGATGCGGGACTCGATCCCGGGTCTCCGGGATCATGACCTGAGCCGAAGGCAGTCGTCCAACCAACTGAGCCACCCAGGCGTCCCTGCTATGAACATTTGTATACAGGTTTTTATGTGGGCATATGCTGTTTCCTTGATAAGGACCTATGGTTACCCTATGCTTAATGTTTTGAGGCCCTGCCAAACTGTTTTCCAAAGTGACTGCATCATTTTATATTCCCACTGGCTATTAATAATGGTTCCAACTTCTTTACATTTTTACCATCCTTATTTTAGCCATCTTAAAGGGTATGAAGTGTTCTCATTGTGGGTTTTTAAAAATTTTTACTTTTTAAAAAAATTCTAAAAACTTATTAGAGAGTGCTTGTGTGGGGCGGGGAGGGGCAGAGGGATAGGGAGAAGCAGACTCCCTGCTGAGCAAGTCCCAGGAGCCTGGGATCATGACCTGAGCCAAGGGCAGATGCTTAACTGAGCCACCAGGGGTCCCCAGGTGCCCCACTCTTAAATCTCTTAATCTTTGGGTTCTTACTCCATTTTGTTAACTTATTATATGTTGAATAAACTGAAATTTTTATTGTCCTGTCACAATAGATTAGCTGATTCTACCCTCATAGTTTGTAGCTTTGTTTCTTAGTCCTTCATATACCTGTGAATTGGTGGTTAAGTCTAGAGCAGGGATCTTCACCGTTGCTGCTTCTTAGAACCACCTGGGGAGTTTCATAAAAAATTTTAATGTCCAGGCTGTATTTCAGACTAATTAAATCATAACTCCAGGGTTAGGGCCCAGGCTTTAGTATTATAAGCTCTTCCCGTGATGCAGCTGTTGCCAAGGTTGAGACCACAAAAGGCTTGGCCGTATTCAGATTTTCTACCCCCTTCCCACCCCCCCAACTTCTCTTTAAGCAAGAATACTTCATAGGTACAGACGTCTGTCAGGAAGCATGTATCTGATTTCCTTTTGTAGTTTAACATCCATAGTTTTTAAGAAATCCATTTTATGAAGGGAAGCAAAAAAGGTGACTTTTCAGTTCTTTTCATTTATTAATTGAAACACTTTTATAAAGAGAAACTTCTGCAGAGATACTATTTGGTTACTCTGAGATTAATTACCTACAAGAAAGGCAGCGTTTGATTCTGCTTATTGACCAGACTTGGTTCTCCAGCAGTAACAGATACTTTTAAATATTTGAGTTTATACACTTGATACTTGAGTTTATAATACTGATTTGTGTCTAAAGTCTATTTTTGTTAGCTTTACTGATAGTTTGTCCCATTTTTAGCCGGTAGGAGCTCTTTCTTGTTGGCTTCTGAGTCCTTTTGCTGGTATAGCTGTGTGAAGAAAGCAAAGAAGCTAGCTAGCATGTAAAAGTGTGAACTAAAAGTTCTCATTTTTGTAAACAAAACACATGCTGCTTATGTAAAAAGCCAAAGTCAAAATGAAAATTTCCATTGACAAGCCCATTTAATGAAAAACTTTCTGAACATGCTTTATTTTTTGGCTATACACATGTGGTTATTGACATACGTGGAATGATACCATGAGTGCTGTTTTGCAGGCCTAGTTTTTAGTACTTACCAGCTGTGTTGTACAGATCTGTTCGTGGCCTTTTTTTTTTTTTTTTAAAGATGTTATTTATTTATTTGAGAGAGAGAATGAGAGAGAGCACAAGAAGGGGAGGGTCAGAGGGAGAAGCAGACTCCTCACAGAGCAGAGACCCTGTTGTGGGACTTGAACCCAGGACTCCGGGATCATGACCCAAGCCGAAGGCAGTCGCCCAACCAACTGAGCCACCCAGGCACCCATGGCCTTTATTTATTTATTTTTTAAATGGCTGTATAATTTGAAAAGACTAATTTATTTTTGTTGGTATATAGATTGTTTTCCAGTTTTTCATTCTTATAAATAGGCCCCATTTTATTATGACTTCATTGAGATAATCACATGTCCTACAATTCGTCTTTTTAAAGTGTACAAATCAGCGGTTTTTAGTATTTTTTTTTTTCAAGATTTTATTTATCTGAGAGAGCAGGAGAGGGGAGGAGGTCAGAGGGAGAAGTAGACTCCCCATGGAGATGGGAGCCCGATGGCAGGACTCGATCCCAGGACTCCGGGATCTTGACCTGAGCCAGAGGCCATCGCCCAGCCAACTGAGCCACCCAGGTGCCCAGTGGATTTTAGTATATTCACAGATACATGCAACTCTTACCACAGTTAATTTTAGAATATTTTCATCACACCGGAAAGAAATCCAAATTTATGAAAAAAAAAAAGTAGAAAGAAAGAAATCCTGTACCCTTCAGCTAACCCCTCTTCTTTTTTTTTTTTTTTTTAAGATTTTATTTATTTGACAGAAATCACAAGTAGGCAGAGAGAGAGAGAGAGAGAGGAGGAAACAGGCTCCTTGCTGAGCAGAGAGCCCGATGTGGGGCTCGATCCCAGGACCCTGAGATCATGACCTGAGCAGAAGGCCAAGACTTAACCCACTGAGCCACCCAGGCACTCCTCAGCTAACCCTTCTTATCCCCTACCTTCCCCTTTGCCCTAATCAACCACTAATCTTTTAGTCTGTATAGATTTGCCTATTCTGGGCATTTCATAAAAATATGAAAATCATTATGGTCTTTGTGTCTGGCTTTTTTCGCTTAGCAAAATGTTTTCTCTGTGTTGTTGCATGTATCAATATGTTTTCCCTTCTGTGGCCAAATTGCAGTCCGTTGTATGGATATGCCACCTTTTGTTTCCCTGTTCTTCTGTTGAAGGACATGTTGGTTGTTTCCACTGTTTTTGGCTGTTGTGAATAATGCTGCTGTGAGCATTCACGTACAGTTTTTTGGTGTGAACATGTTTTTATTGTTCTTGGGAGTGTACGTAAATTGCTGAGTCCTAAAGTAACTAAGGTTTTGAGGAACTGCCACAGTTTTCTAGAGTGGCTGTACCACTCTGAAATTGATGCTCTTAGCAGCAGTATATGAGAGCTCTGCTTCCTCCACATGCTTTGTCCGTTATCTTTGTGATTTTTCTGACCTTAGATTTTTTTTTTTTTAAAGACATTATTCATTATTTGACAGACAGATCAGAAGTAGGCAGAGAGGCAGGCAGAGAGAGGAAGCAGGCTCCCTGTGAGCAGAGAGCCGGATGCTGGCCTCACTCCCAGGACCCTGGGATCGTATCCTGAGCAGAAGGCAAAGACTTAATCCACTGAGCCACTCAGGTGCCCCCTGACCTTGTGATTATCTGACCTGGTGGTTATAGCCATTCTAGTGGATTTATTTTTTTTAAGACTTTATTTATTTATTTGACAGAGATCACAAGTAGGCAGAGAGGCAGGCAGAGAGAGAGAGGGGGAAGCAGGCTCCCCGCTGAGCAGAGAGTCCGACGCGGGGCTCGATCCCAGGACCCTGAGATCATGACCTGAGCCGAAGGCAGAGGCTTAACCCACTGAGCCACCCAGATACCCCTATTCTAGTGGATTTAAAGTGACAGATCATCATGGTTTTCGTTTGCCCTTACCCGATGAGTAATGTGGATGCCAAGTACCCTTTCGTGTGCTTTTGGAATTTGTATATCTTCTTTGGGGGAAATGTCTTTTCAAGTCCTCTGCCCATTTTTATTTTTTTTAAGTTTTTATTCTCGTTAATATACAATGTAATATTAGTTTCAGGTGTACAATATAGTGGTTCCACAATTCCATGCAACAAGCACACTTCTTAATCCCCATCACCTATGTCACCCACTCCACCACCCTCTAACCCATTTTCTTTTTTCTTTTTTTTTTAAATTTTTATTTTTTATAAACATATTTTTATCCCCAGGGGTACATGTCTGTGAATCGCCAGGTTTACACACTTCACAGCACTAACCATAGCACATACCCTCCCCAATGTCCGTTACCCCACCCCCCTCTCCCGACCCCCTCCCCCCAGCAAGCCTCAGTTTGTTTTGTGAGATTAAGAGTCACTTATGGTTTGTCTCCCTCCCAATCCCATCTTGTTTCTTTTCTTTTTTTTCTACCCCCCTAGTCCCCCATGTTGCATCTCCACTTCCTCATATCAGGGATATCATATGATAGTTGTCTTTCTCTGATTGACATTTCACTAAGCATGATACCCTCTAGTTCCATCCACGTCATTGCGAATGGCAAGATTTCATTTCTTTTGATGGCTGCATAGTATTCCATCGTGTATATATACCACATCTTCTTTATCCATTCATCTGTTGATGGACATCTAGGCTCTTTCCATAGTTTGGCTATTGTAGACATTGCTGCTATAAACATTCGTAATCCATTTTCTTTTTTAAAGATTTATTTATTTTAGAGTGAGAGAGTGCACGCATACACGTACAAACACGTGGGCGGAAGGAGGAGAGAGAAACTTATGCAGACTATGTGCTGAGCACGTAGTCTGACTTGGAGTTTAATCTCGCCACTTTGAGATCATGACCTGAGCCAAAACCAAGTGTCGCATGCTTAACTGAATGCACTATTACCCAGGTGCTCTTCTACCCGCTTTTAAATCAGGTTGTCTTTATTATTGATTTGTAAGTGTTCTTTATATATTCTAGATGTAAGGCACCAGATATGATTTGCACATTACCCTGCATGTAAACATGTAAATCTTTCTGCTCACCTGTCATGATTTTTGCCCTATACCTCCATCAGTGTTCATTGTATGTGTGAATTATTAGTGCTCAAGATCTGTTGATCAGAACGACCCGTGTACCTAATGTTTCCAAACATGGCTTTGGCCAGGGAAAATGAGTCCATTTATTATGCGGTTCTGAATTTTGATTTTTATACTTGTTTGAGGTGTCATTAGTGAGCAGGGCCATTTCTGTGTGACTTGTAGAGATAATACAACAGGGACATAAAAAGCGGTGGTAGGATAATTACTGGGGTGGCAGATGATGTGCTGGTTGTGAAATAAGTGAGTTTGTATTTAGCTTAACTTTTGATCATAAATGAAATTCTGACAGATACATTGCTTGAGTTTAATTTCAGAGAAACTGCTAAAAAATAAAAATTTGGTTTTTGTCTCTAAAATATAAGAACTTTTTAAAAAAAGATTTGAGAGAGTGTGTGTGAGCACACGCAAGAGCACAGGCGGGAGGGTTAGGAGGGGCAGATGGAGAGGGAGAAGCAGGCTCTCTGCTGAGCAGGGAGCCCTGTGCAGGGCTCCATCCCAGGACCCCAGGATTATGACCCGAGCTAAAGGCAGAAGTTTAACCGACTGCCATCCAGGCACCCTAAAAGCTTTAAAATTACTTGAGCATTCCCACTTCTGGTCCCAATTCTTCAGTAATAGGTGCTATACAAGTTGGAAATCATATATTTTCTAAATGGCACATAACAGGATTATGTTACAGCCTGAGGGGTAGGATCTGGGTGAAAAGCTGTGCGATAGAATTTTGGAGCAAAAGCAGTACTCTGGAGCTAATGAGTGGTTTCTAAGTATAGCACAGACATGGCTGGGCTCCAGGTTTAGGCCTTGATCTTGAATAATACACTGCCAGTGACAGAACGGTTGGTGGGTGTGGGGGAAACCCTGGTATGCCCTGTGGATACTCCTGTCCCACTGGACCCGAGAACTGCAGAATGAGGAAATTCCAGGAACATTTGTAGGGGCACCTTGTATCAGTAGCTTGGCAGTATTGCCATGATTTGTCCACCCCACTGTTGAGAAGTACTAAGGAAATGCAGGTCTGTCACAGGAAACAAATAGCAATGGAGAGAAGGATTCCACTTGACTCTTGTCCCACTTTCTCGTCTCTTCTAGCACTGTGTCTTAGCAGGGTTCAGGTCTGTTAGAGTGGGTTAGTATGGTGAGCATCTTTCCTTTGCCCCCCAAATTCATGCATTTGGCTCTGCCCTTTGTTCATTTGTTTCTCTAGAACTTTCTCCAAGTGAGAGCCTTAAGAATAGGAGGGGGAGACACACTGTTTTCTTGGCATCTTTTTTTTTTTTTTTTTTCTTTTGGAAAACAATTTAAAGGCTAGTATAATCCAGTTTGATGTTCTCATTTCTTTCTTTCTTTTTTTTTTTTAAGATTTTATTTATTTATTTGACAGATGGAGATCACAAGTAGGCAGAGAGGCAGGCAGAGAGAGAGGGAGAAGCAGGCTCCCTGCTGAGCAAAGAGCCCGATGTGGGGCTCGGTCCCAGGACCCTGAGATCATGACCTGAGCCAAAGGCAGACGCTTAACCCACTGAGCCACCCAGGTGCCCCTCATTGTTTTGATTATAAAATTACATATTCATTGTACAAAATTTGGAAGGAGAAAAGAAAGAAGAAAAAGTCTTTCTCCCCAGTGGCAATGTGGTTGAATGACTCATAGTTCACTTTGGTATGATTGGCATTTTTCAACATGGTTGGAATGTGTTGTGTGTGTAAGCTGATATCCTGTTATGTTTTAAATGTGCTTTTTAAGAAAATTGAGCTGTAATTCATGTACCATAAAATTTATATTTTAAGTGTATAATTCAGCATCCTTTAGTGTATTCACAGGTGTAAGGAGCTATCACTGCTATGTAATTCTTGAACATGTTTCATTATCCCAAAAAGTAACCCCATAGCCAGTAATAGTCATTGCCTTTCCTCCCTGGTAGCCTCTTGCAGCTCCTGGCAACCAGGTTCTGCTTTGTCTCTATAGATTTGCTTGTTCTGGACACTTCATATAAATGGTACTATACAATATGTGGTCTCTTTCACGTAACATTTTGAAGGTACATCCATATTGTACTATGTACTTCATTCCTTTTCATGGCCAGACAATACTCCAGGGTATGATTATATACCATACATTGTTACCCACTCATCACTTTCAGCATTTTATTATGAAGGCCCCATAAAGCCCAGGAGAATAACTAATGCATATCTGAAGGTCTAATTCTTAAGGGAGATATTCTCATCAATACTGACTTTGGAATCAAACTCTCTTCTGCAGCTATTTTTATTTTTTCATTTTTAAATAAACTTCAGATAGAGGTAATGGATAAAATGCCAGCCTCTGGGATTGTCTGTTACCACTTTGGGAGGCCACTGTGATCTTGGGTATTTTTCACTTCATTAGATGAGTCACTTTCTGGTTCATGCCTTCACCCATAATAGTGTTGGAATTGTAATTAGGCTTTTGAACTGCTCTCTCTTTTCCTTTAGTGATTTGTAGCTGTTCGGCTTGATAATCCCTACCTTTCTGCTAAAGGAGTAAGTAAGTGAGTAGCCGAGACTTGTGTTTACTTCTAGGATTCCCTAGTCTTTCCATGTTTGGTTGGGGAGTGGGCGGCCGAGGCCTGGGAGGAAGGCTGGGCAGTCACTGTTCTGTTTTCTGCTGGGCTCTCCCCAGACCCTGTGACATGTTGGGGTAGGCCACAGACAGCTTACGGTTTGGAGGATGCTGTGATTGGGACTGAAGAAAAGACAGCAGCTTCAAAGTTCGTACTGTGGCAGTTAAAAAGAATAATGTAATTTTGTGTTTACCAGCATAGACTGGCCACCAAGATGACAGATTGGAGGGGGGAAAGGCAAGGCAAGTAATATACTACTTTAAATTACTTAAAATCTGCCTCAGTTTATTCATCTTCAAAATGGGGAAAGTAGCCACATTGTGAGGAATAATTGAGAAAGTATATATAAGCTGTTTTAGAACTGTAATCAATAGACTTTACGAAAATTAACTCAACAAAATCATCCTCTCTGTGGGTGGATATGTGAATACATAAACATCTACACATACTTAAAAAAAACCAACTTGAGCCAAAATTCACATAATTGTGAAAGTAACTATGTTGGGAGTGTGCAGCTCAGTGGGTTTCAGTATATTGACAAGATGTACAAATTCCAGAACATTTTTATCACTCCATAAAGAATACCCCTGTCAGTAAGCCGTCACTCCCTATTTCTCTGTCCTTCAGTCCCCGGCAACCAGTAGTCTACTTTCTGTCTCTACGGATTGACCAATTCTGATAAATGGAGTTGTGTAATATGTGACTTTGTATGTCTGGCTTATTTTACACTTCACGTAATGTTTCAAGGATTTATCCACATTATAGCACTTATCAGTACTCCATTCCCTCTTTGGCTGAGTAATAAATAGTCCATTTTTATGTATACACCATACTCTCCTTTCAGCAATGGTGAATGATGCTGTTAGGAACATAGGTGTACAAATATCTCTTTGGGTACCTGCTATCAGTTCTTCTGGGTATATATCCAGAAATACAATTGTTGGATCGTGTGGCAATTCTACTTTTAATTTTTTGGGGGAACTGCCATATTACTTTCTATAGAGGCTGCACTGTTTTACATTTCTCCCAGCAAAGTATGAGAGTTTTAATTTTTTCACATCCTTGCCAAGACTTCTATTATTTTCCTTAAAGAAAAAAAAAATTATAGCCCTCTAGTGGGGTGAAGCAATCTCAGTGTGGCTGTCATTTACATTTCCCCAAATGCTGATGATAATGAACATCTCTTCATGGGCCACATACTTCGGAAAACATTTGGGGGCACCATCACACTGACGGTGGTTTCTTTGAGAGTTTGGGGGAAGTGACTGGTTTGAAAGCAGGTAGTAAGAGGGACCCTAACTTTATATTGTTTGGTGTGTTTTACAAGTGTTGCAGTTAGTAAAATGTAGAGTAAGTTAATCTGATTGAGGTAATGGAAATACACAGTATTTAGTGCTTGGGACAGGGCTAGGGAAGCTTGTTGACCTTGGAGTTGATATCAAGTTCTTCACCTACCAAAGGCTGTTTTTGGTCTTCCAGCAAAGAAAGGACTGAGTGACTTCAGTCTGTATCATTATATTTTATTTTTAATTGTGTGGGAAAACGAGACAGCTTAGTTAGTTGACCAAGTGGTTAAAAGTGTGGGCACTGGGGGCGCCTGGGTGGCTCAGTCGGTTAAAGCCTCTGCTTTCGGCTCAGGTCATGATCTCAGGGTCCTGGGATCGAGCCCCACATCGGGCTCTCTGCTCTGCGGAGAGCCTGCTTCCTCCTCTCTCTCCCTGCCTGCCTCTCTTGCCTACTTGTAATCTGTCAAATAAATAAATAAAATCTTTAAAAAAAAAAAAAACTGTGGGCACTGGAATTTGATAGCTATGGTTTTAAATAATATCTCTATCATTTAACTATCCAAGTTAAAACAGCGTTAACTTCTCCATGCCATAATTTATGCATCTATAAAATGGGATATTCCTTTATGGGATTGTGTGGAATTAAATAAGTTGAAAACAGGTAAAATATTTAAGACCGCGCTTCTACTGGAAAGCACCCAAATGTTATCACCCATAATTCATTACTGAAAGAAGACCAATGTAGTTGGAGAGGAGAGCTTGGCTTTAGATGATGAGCAGGTCACATGGGGCCTTTGGGGCACTTGTTAGGGATTTTGGATCCTTTCCCAAATACAAAGCTCTTAGAGTTTGTCATAGGGTGTAAGTTGATTAGCTCAGCTTTTAAAGCTCAGTCTAGGTTAGCATGGTCCAGTTGAAAGAAAACGCAGGCCACTTATACAATTAAAAATTTTCGAGTAGCTATGTTAAAGTGAAAAAGAAAACAGGTGAAAATGAATTTTAATAGTACCCCTTTACTTAATCTAATATATCCAAAATATTATAATTTTTACATGTAATCAGTATTTTAAAAATAGAATTTTATATATTTTGTACTAAGCCTTGAAAATCTGGTGTTTATTAACTTTTTTAAAGTAGGTTCCACACCCTCTGTGGTGCCCAGTGCAGGGCTTGACCTCACCACCCTAAGATCAAGACCTGAGCTAAGATCAAGAGTCACACACTTAACCTCTTGAGCCACCCAGGCACCCCTGGTGTTTGTTTTACACTGAAGGACATTGCACATGTGGATTGGCCACATTTCGGGTGCCAAGTAGCCACATGTAGCCTGTGGCTAGCGCACTGACAGTGTGAGTCTCGCTGTTTGAGAGTGAATAAGTGGAAGCAGAAATGAATACGGGGAGACAGCCTAGGAGCATGTTGTGGTAGTGCGGAGCGAGATGATGAAGGCTGGTTCTAGCATGGCAGACGAGAGAGCAGGGGCTAGGCCCAGAGCAATGTGGAGGTGGACTTTCATTAATGAGCTTCAGGGGGCTGAAGGTAAAATTTTGGAGGCTTAAATGAGTAAGGCTTCTTGCATTTGTAACTCTAGAAGGTATCACCGCTGACTATAAAAAGCCATAAAGGGAGAAAAGAACACAGCGTTGGGTCTGGGCATGGATGTTGATCATAAGGTTCTCCCAACAGGAGCTCCTGAGGCTTGCCTTCTGTGACTTTTTTTTTTTTTTCCCCAAAGATTTTATTTATTTATTTGACAGAGAGATCACAAGTAGGTAGAGAAGCAGGCAGAGAGAGAGGAGGAAGCAGGCTCCCCGCTGAGCAGAGAGCCCGATGCGGGACTTGATTCCAAGACCCTGGGATCATGACCTGAGCCGAAGGCAGAGGCCTTAACCCACTGAGCCACCCAGGCGCCCTGCCTTCTGTGACTTTTTGAGGTCTGTTTGTACATGGTAACCTGGACTGTTATCTATTAGTTGCTCGATCAGGTGATATTATAGAATCCTGAGTTATTATCTCCTTCCCATATTAGAGGACCTAACTTGTGGAAGTTGAGGGTGGCAAGAAAGTTGTGAGGCTTTGCTCTCTGTACCTCTGATGCTGAAACATTCATGGGGGATGATGGAGGCTGAGATGCCCTCTGGGTGTTATCAGTGATAAAGATGATGGGCCCTGTGCCTTGTGAGGTTGTCAAAGATCTGGTCTGTGTATGTTGGCCTTCTTGAGTTGAAATTGTTTACAGAGTTTGATGTGGGAAATGGTTTGTTACTCAAATAATTATGGTGGTAACACTTTAAGGAAATCCTCGTTAAGGTGAATATTTCTTTAAATTTTTTTGAGTTTTTTACCAGTATTACAAATGCTTATTGGGGCCTGCGATGTAGAGTTGTTCTTGGTTAATGTAGCTAGTCCTCTCATAGATGATGTAAAAGAATTGAAACTTCTGGAATGATTTTTATCCATAAATAGCAACAAGTGGGTTCTGTTTCTATAAAATGTGTTGAGCTGTATTTGAAGGACGTTTCTCACATACCTACTCTCCAGTGTTGATTCTGTGGAGGTTTTTCTCCATGTTCTTGTTGACATGGGGATTAGTAAAAAAAATAGCTTCTTTCTTGGAGGGGTGGGGAGATGGGGTGATTGGGTGGTGGACATTAAGGAGGGAACGTGATGTAATGAGCACTGGGTGTTATATACAACTGATGGATCACTGAACTCTACCTCTGAAACCAATTATATGTTAACCTATAATGAATGTTAACATATAATGAAACCAATAAATTGAATTTAAATTAACACCCTCCCCCACAAAAAAGAAAAAGGAAATTAGGTCTTTTTAGATGTAATCAAATTAAGAGTTGTCATATGGGATTAGGGTGGGACCTAGGTCCAATGGCTGATGTCTTTATATGAAAAAGGAGAAGCAGATTCAGATGCAGAGACACAGAGGCCCAGACTTGGGGAGAAGGCCCTGTGCTGATGGGGGCAGAGAGTAGAGCTGTGTGGCTGCAGGCTCGCAAACAGCAGGGATTGCCAGCAGCAACCAGAAGCCGTTAGAGGCAGGGAAGGATTCTTTCTTGGGCCCAACAGAGGGAGCAGGGCCCTGCTGATGCCTTGATTTTGGACTTCCGGCCTCCAGAACTATGAGAGAACACATTTCTGTTGTTAAACCTCCCAGTTTGTGGTATTTTGTAATGGCAGTCCTGGAAAAGTCGTGAGTGTTCTTGACAGATACGGGAATAAAAGCTCTGAGAGAGTCAGTAACTTGCTCCCAAAGAAAAACCAGCTTCTTTCTGGGAATCTCTCTTCAGAGTCTGAGTGTGGTTTTGGTGTTTGGAATATTTATTATTGTGTGGGTGTGTGTGCATGTGTTTGTATTTTGGTAAAGTGTGTGTTGGGGCAAGAGAGCATTAAATATCCTGATTTGAATTTTAATTTAACTGGTTTTTATATAATGCTTGTGACTGTACACTTATATATCTTTTTGAATGAATTCATGATAAATACCTGTTCACTTATAACACTTTGGACTTGTAAAGGAACCTGGAATTAGTTTCCTTTGCTCGTAGGACAAAAAACTATTTGGTGGCTTCCTTTTAACCCTTTAGTTTTTGTTGTTGTTCCTCATTGAGCTAAGTGTATGGTTCTCAGGTAACAAAGCTATGGTCTCTTTCCTTACAAGTTTAGAGACAAGCGGAGCTCTGTGGGGCAGAGGGTCATAAAGGTGGTGGGGCCTTTCCGGAGGCATTTTAAGAAGAGTAGCACACAAGATAGTAATATCCAGCCTTGTCCCATCATCTTCTGAAACAAATGCATGTAAGAAGGACTTGGATTCTATTATTATAGATGTACCATAAGTTTTCTTAGGTGTGGAAGCCAGTATAACCATTAGGAATAGATTATTTGTGGCACACCTCACAGTTACATTGCTGTGGTTAATAATGGCTAGTCCAGTGGGAGAATAAAGATCAGTGAAGAGAGGATAAAATAGCATTGCTTTCATTTCTAGGATTAGGTGAGCTCAGGTGCTATGGAAACGAGGGAGCTTTACCTAGTCTTGAGGGTGTGAGTGGATGGAGCATTAGGTATGTGGGAAGTATATTGAAGAGGATGGAAGAGGAAGGCAGTACCAGATCGTTGATGATCTCCTCCACCATGCTGGACTTGTGACAATTTCTGTCATTAATTTGAAGCCACTGAGGAGTAGTAACTTTAAGCAGAAGAGTGACAGGATATCGTGGTGGACTGGAGGCAAGATGTCAGTCGGACCCTCAGTTCAACTAGTTCAGAGGTGATGGGACCTCATGAGCTATGGGTGTAAAGAATCAGCAGTTAGCAGAAGGTTTATCTGCAGGGCATGAATTGCCCGTAAATGCCCACAGGGGAGCTGCTGAACTCCAGCTCATCTGGTCAGGGGCAGGGGTGGTGGTGTTGGAGGTGGTCTGCTGTGGTAGAGGAGGTCTGATCCTGTCTGAGGCACAAAGATAGTTTTCCAGTTATCTTTATTTCAGTGTATGAATAAACCAGCCTACTGGGTTGAAGAGGGGCATGAAGAAACTTAGCTTGATAAGGGTGGTGGTCGCAGGAGAGTGTACATAATGGCAGAACTGATAAAATTTTGTGCAGTTCATTGCATTTCAGTAGCTCTTCAAGGCTAAAAAATCCTAGGCCATTTTCAAGTAATACTGACCTTAGTTACTTTTTTTTTTTTTTTTTAAATTTTTTTATTTAATAGAGAAGGAGCAGGAGGAGGGAGAGGGAGAAGCAGGCTCCCCACTGAGCAAAGAGCCCCATGCGGGACTCAATCCCAGGACTCTGGGATCATGACCTGAGCTGAAGGCAGATGCTTAATCGACTGAGCCATCCAGGCACCCTGATTTTAGTTACTCCTGACAGCTTTATTGACATTCAGTTCACATACAATTCACCCATTTACGGTTATGATTCATTGTTTTTTAGTGTAACAGATGTATGTACCCATCACCACAGCCAATGCTTATCAGCTTTCTTATCATCTCAAAAAGAAGCCTCTTCAGCTATCACCCTCTACATTCCCACTTACCAGCCCTATGCAACCACTAATTTACTGTCAGTCTTTATAGATTTCCATTCTCTGGGCATTGCCTACAAGCAGAATCACTTAACATGTTGTTTTTGTTTTTTGGTGATTGGCTTCTTTGACCTAACATTTTCAACATTGATTCATGTGGCATATGTTAGTAGTGAATTCTTTTTTATGGCCAAATAATATTCAGTTGTATGGTTGTACCACATTTATCTCTCCGTTCCTCACCTTAGTTTGTTTGTACCCTGTACAGTTATGAATGACCTTAGTTCTCCTCCACAGCTATGTGAAGGACACCGATAATCTTTGCATTTATTGTGAGATGCTATTTGTATATGTGGATGAACTTTTTTGAAAGGCTGAATATTTGAGATTTTTAAGTCCTAAATATATAAGAAAGGGACATTCCACCAAGACATTTCTTTGGAGGCTTTAATCTGCTTCGATGCCTTCTTTCCCCTCCAGTTGGAATTTAAAACTTAGTGACGCATAGAGATATGTTTCCTTTGTGGCTCGAGTAAAATAAATTCATTTAGGATTGAGAATTGAAGAGATTTATGGAAATGTTAGAAATGTGCAATGGAAGTTTTTATTTTACTTTTTACCTTCAAACAAAGCTGTTAAATTTAAAGCATGGGTGGCGGAAATAGATGGGATAGGTAGAAACTACAAGATGTTCTAGCAGCTGAAAAGAAACAAGAACCCAGGGTGTGGGTGGTTAAGTGACAGGTAACAGGAATGTTTGTCTTTCTAGTTAATGCCGGATGAATCAAAATGTCCAGGCTTTCTTAGGGTAAATTATGTTTAGTCTTTGGAGAGTTGAAGGTTGGACTGGCTGAAACAGTCTGGTAGTCCTGTTTGACATAGCACATTGAGACAAATGCTTGCCTGGTGGACTTAAAAGGAAAACTGGTTAGTATAGCACCACTTAATCATTTGGGGGTTGGAAGCCCTTTCAGGATTTGGGAATCTGATTGGGCTATTAGAAGTCCTTCTTCTGTCTCTCAGTTTTGATGACCCTCAAAATTTGTGCATAAAACTTTGAATTAAGACATCAAAGACCCATTGAAATTCATCTTTGGGGTCTAGATAAAACCCCTCAGGTTGTGGTGTTAACTTGTTTCTTAACTAGGTACCAAGATTGATGCTGGACCTGTTTTTTGTTCATTTTTTGGATTATAGAGTTCTGTTGTTTTGTTTTGTTTAGAATCCGGTTTATTTAAATACAATTTACATACAGTAAAATTCACCTTTTTAGTGTATAGAATTGTAGTTTCTAATTACCTTTCTAGAGATTTTACACACGGGATCATTGACAACCAATAGCATTTATTATTAGCGATAAATAATAAAACTACCAGCAGTTTTTTTGTTGTGTGTGTTTCTTTCTTAAACTCTGTAGCCAACATGGGGCTCCAACTTAGGACCCTGAGATCAAGAGTTGCATACTCTACCAGCTGAGCCAGCCAGGTGCCCCCAAGCAATTTTGTTATGAAAACACTAAGCTTTCTATAATATGTGCAGTGAAAATGACATCTTGATTTTTTTAAGTTAAAAAATTATATCATTTATTTAATGCCTGTGTGCATGTATATATATGTATAGTAGTACAAGTTAAGGTAGTGTAAGCTAAACTGTATGGAGACTAATGTATTACTGAACAAATTGCTTTTAGGAAAAATTAAGAATGATGTTTATTTAACATTAAATTGGCATTTATCCCAACTCCTTACACCCCTTCTCTACCACTGTCACATCAAAACTGCGGTATAAAAATAGGTAACTAGGGGCATCTGGGTGGCTCAGTGGGTTAATCCTCTGCCTTCGGCACAGGTCATGATCTCAGAGTCCTGGGATCGAGCCCCCGCATCGGGCTCTCTGCTCAGGAAGGACCCTGCTTCCTCCTCTCTCTTTCCCTGCTGCTCTGCCTACTTGTGATCTCTCTGTCAAATAAAATCTTTAAAACAAAAAAAAAAAGGTAACTATTCCATTCACAAATAGGTATTAACCCTATGTAAAATGGGGAAAAATATTAAAGTGCATGCCCAGAGAAACCTTACTATAAATTTCAAACTTAAATCAGTAAACAAAATAAACCCTTGAAAGATACCACATGAGAGAAGTGTTTGTTATGAAGAAATTACGTTAAAGTTTAGTAGGGAATTAACAACAAAAAAAGTTAGTATTTCTTAATGGTTTACTGTGTTCTTGGGGGCAGAAAACATTCTCGAGGCATTGTCCTTTAATTTTGCAATTAAATTGTTGAGTAAGTGGTTCACTATAAATTAATAAAAACTTGTTTTACTTTGCAAGAAAAGCTTTACAGTTCTTGGAAGCTAAGGACAGTTGAATTTGGTTTATACTGATGAGACCATGAGATGTACATCTGCAGTTTATACTATAAAAGAATTTACTGTTACTGTTTTAACAGCTTCTCTTTAGAAAAAACATGCACAGTGTAATAATAATGCAGCTGCAGGAAAGATGGTAAAAACAGTTTCAAGCTGTACATTTTCCAACAGTGTTAAATTAATTTCAATTCAGTTAGGTTAATCTTTAACTTAAGACTGGTAGAAAATCAACTATTCTTTTCATTTTGCCAGGCTGCCTTGAGAATAGTCTGTTCTGATTTGCCCGTAATAGCTGTGAAAGGAAGTTCTTTGAAAAGGAACATCTCAAAGATAAAACTTGACTTGGGATCTTATCTCATAAGACGATGTGTTGATATACATGTATGAGAAATACGTAGTTCTTTCTCCTCCAGCTTTAGGAATCAGGCGGCTATGGTTTTGAATACTTGGCTGAGCCACTTAACTTATTGGTTAGTCGGAGGAAGTGAGTTAAAATCAGGCATCTGGGAATAGGCAGGGGAGAGAAGCCCACTATGCCCTCTCTATGGTACCCTTCCCTGCTTCTGTAGTCCCAAAACCCCAGTTAATTTTTTTTTCTTTTCTCATTTCCATCACAGTTACTTTGTGATTTTAAAAGGTATTTCTGCCCTTGTTAGTAACTTGGGAAATTGAAAATCTGTAATTTTTTCTCGCCCTCCTGATAGGTGTTGGATAGTTTACTAGTCCAGTATGGAGTGGTGGAAAGCTGTGAGCAAGGTACATGTCTTCTCAATTGCTTTCAAATTTGTAAAAGGAAGAAAATAGAAAGAAAACTAACATTTTTTTCTCTTCACTTTTCTCTTCCTCTAGTGAACACTGACTCGGAAACTGCAGTCGTAAATGTAACCTATTCCAGTAAGGACCAAGCTAGACAGTAAGCAGTTTGGAACTTTTAATCTATATATAATAACTAGGTTAAGTACAGTGCTTATATTTTGGGCTGTTGGGTAGCGGAAATAAGTTCTTTTGCGAAGTTTGACCCTGCAATTTTTTTTTTAAGTTTGAATGTCTAATAAGAATCAGCATTGGTAAAGATTTATTACATTTTTAATAAGTCTTTAATGTCAGTAATAGAGTGACATAGTGTGAAGCTGAACTACATCCTGTTTGCAAAAAGCTCTGGGCCTGGGTATCCTTGCCAAATTATATAAAGACTTTTTTTTTCTTATCGGTATGTTACGTACAGTATTGCTATTTTATGTAAAGCTGGTAAGTTGAGCATGTGTTAAACTAACACTCTGCTAAATACTAAGTTTTCTTGGTAACTGATTTTTCTAATGATTACTATTAAATTTAGGAGTGTGCAGATATTGGATCAGTGTAATTTGTCTTTAGATTTGAAAAATAGATTCCAGTGCAATTGACAGGCAATTGACAGTGCAATTGAACTTCACCGATGAAAAAAACTCCGCTAGGAAAAGACAATTCTGTAGGCTTCGGAGTGATCTAATGAACTGACTGAGCACTAGACTAGATGAGGATGTCGCAAAGACTAGCTTGAACAGAGCTACGCAGAACACAAACACGGAGAAATGGCTTGCGAGGTGCCTATAGCCCAGTGCTGAGGGTCTGTAGACCATGGAAGTCTTACCCACCTCTAGATACACTACAGGCCGGAGCAGACTGCCTGTCCTCTGCGTGGGAAAAGGTGAGAGGAAAGACCACACCATGCTCGCTGACCCTGAGCCCTAAAAGAGAGAAGGTTTGCTGCAGGGGTGGGAATAGAGCTAGGTTACCAAAGGCAGTACCCACTCAAGGAGGGACTATGACAGGAAAGATAGGACTGGGAAAGAGATGGAAATTCACATAACACAGATGGAACTTTTTTCTTTTTCTTTCTTTCTTTCTTTCTTTCTTTCTTTCTTTCTTTCTTTCTTTCTTTCTTTTTTTTTTTTTTTGTATAAAACATGTAATTTATTGGTCTTTTGGGGGCATTTGATATATCTCCAGTGTATTACAACCGAGCCATTAATCTTGTCACTTCATCAACATTAAGTGGTTTGTTTTTATGACACTGCTGAGGAATCTGTTGTTTCTGCAGAGGTTCAAGGGAAGGGCCTTTTGAGAAATGTGCAAGTTCCTTTGTGTATCTACAAAAGCTTTATTCACTTTGTTAACGTTTTCATTATTCACAATGTTTATCTTCTTAAGGTTAGTGGTAACTGGTTTTGCTTTGTTTTTAGACTTAAAGTTCTTTTGGCTGGCTATATGAAATACATTCCTGGACTTCTGCCCTCTTAGTTTGTTCTTAGCCATTGTCTTCAGTATCCTCATGCTGCAACTCATGCTCAGGGTGACGCCATCTACACACAGGAACTTATTTTTTTTAATTGATAGTACTAACATGGTTCAAAATTTTAAAGGTGCAGACATGTAAATCTTCCTCCCAGTATTGTCCCCAATTACTTTGTTCCCTTCCTTGGAGGTAACTACACAGAAAACAAATGTGTGTACATTTCCCCCTCTTCATGCACACGATACTCTAACATTTGACTGTTTCGTACATGTAAATATATTTCTTAGAGTTGCATAGAATTTGACTGTTGGGATATGGAATGACTTAGTGCCAGGTTGGGTATTAAGTTGTTTTAAGATTCTAACAGTTATGAACAATGTTATAGTAATCCCTTTTTGCGTGTCATTTTGCATGTGTGTGAGCACAGCTACAGGTTAAATTCCTGGGATTAAATTTGCTAAGTCTAGATGTATTTGCTTTATTTTTTTGTTGTTGCATACTGACAAATTATCCTTCATAGAGTTTGAAATACTTCAAATTCCCATCAGCACTGTGAGAGTCTGTTTCTCTTTATTCTCCCTAACATGGGGCTTCATCAAACTTTGCTGATCTAGTGGGTAAAAAGTAGTAAATAATTACGTTAATTTCATATTTTTTCTCCTAAATGAGACTTAATGGGATTCACTTTTAATGTTTTAACATGAAACTTTGAATATGTTTAAAAGCACACTATTTTCCCCTCTGTTTGGATCCTTCATTCATTTGAAAAAAGTTTATAAGAGATGTTTGGATATTACAGAAATTGTAGTGTAAGTTGTAAAACTGGCTTAAAAAAAAACCTTTTTCTTCAATTATATCATGTGAGGGGAAAAACAGGAAAGTAGATTGGGGCATCAAAGTGAGGGCAGTAAGACTACAGGGTTCCATTTTATATTCTGTATTTCAGTTTTTACAAAGATCTGTATTGAATACTGTGTAGAGTCAACTCTGTATTAGATGGAAAATATGAGATAACATGTTAAACTGAAGGATATTTGGAGGTAGAGGCCTGTCCTAGTTGTCTCTTTGAAAACTTATGTGAGGCTAGGTAAAGGGGGAAGTACTTAATTTAACAGTTACTTAGTTAACTTACATAGCTTTGAAGACCCCTAGAAGGAACTTAAGTAGGAACAGGCTGACATTTAGCACTCCCCTCCCTCTTCAAAAAAATACTCAACTGGTTAAGAAGAGTACAAATACAGGAAGTATAGACTGGCTAGTCAAGGCACAGTTACTGTGGACATTAATCCTAACATGACAGAAATGCGAATGCAGGGACATTTTAGTCTAAAGGTACTTGGGTAGTGGTTGTTGGAAATTGGCAGGGTCCTTTGATCCCAAAGAGGGAGGAAAAGACTGCTAGGACTTTGTAATTTAATAAATTAGGTAACCTAAACAAATAAATTGGGCATTTCAGTGAGGGAAATTGTCATCATATCCCTTATTCTAATAGTTAATCAATTAACAATTACTGATTACAACTTTGACCAAAAGATCCCAGGGAATAAAGGCAGTCACTGTCCTCAAAGATGTGCCTCCCTGTGGTGAAAGAGATTAACCGAGGGGGAGGGGCGTCACTTGATTTAAATTCCTCTCCCAAGTTGCTTCCTTATAAACCTATTGGGGCTTCTCCCCCTCAAGAATTCCTGAGATCTAAAAGAATTAGAAAGTAACGGCATCTTCAGAGAAAGTTAATAGATTAAAATAATGGAAACAAGTTTTTTGAAACAATGTTATAAAAATTTACCATTAAAAATCTCTAGAAAGTTTTTTTTTTTTTTGAAAGATTTTATTTATTTATTTGAGAGAGAGGCAGTGAGAGAGCATGAGCGAGGAGAAGGTCAGAGGGAGAAGCAGACTTCCCGTGGAGCTGGGAGCCTGATGCGGGACTCGATCCCGGGTCTCCGGAATCATGACCTGAGCCGAAGGCAGTCGTCCAACCAACTGAGCCACCCAGGCGTCCCTAGAAAGTTTTTTTAAAAAAGATGTGGAGTATATTCTTACTCTGTGAGGAGAATTGATTTTGAGAGGCTTTGGATGTAATGAAGAAAGCATGGACTCAGTTTGGCTATTGTAGACATTGCTGCTGTGAACATTGAGGTGCATATGGCCCTTAAAAAAAAAAGAAGAAAGCAAGCAAGCATGGACTCTGGAGTCACACAGCTCTGACTATAACCTTGACCTTTCTGATTTTCCATTTTTTTTCATGAGGGTTGACAAGAAACAAGTAGATTCATGCATATACACACATACTTAGAGAAAGCAGTCTTGTCAAATGGCCTGGCACATAGATACCCAGTAAAGAGGGCCTCACCTTCAACCTTCTGTTTCTGGATTGTTTCTAGAGCAGCTTCCAGTAGGTTGAGCTGGGGAAGGTTGGTCTCTCTGGGACTTGCTCCCCTAAACCCTGGTTGCCTGCTCTCTGGGCTCCAGTATGAATGTCTGCTGCCTACAGTGGCCTGATGGGATTTCACCATACTCTTTCCTTGGCAGCCATCCAAAGCTCATGCCTTCAGGTAATGAGACCTAAATTGATAATCTCATTTGACTTCCTTGCTAGCATCTGTTACCAGAGAGTGCGTGTAACTGAGATGTGCTTGCCCAGGTGGGAGTAGAGGGGGGGACTATATTCCAGAGTCCAGTTCCATGGAATGGACTCTGCACCACCACTTTTCTCACTGTGACTCTGGCCAGATTAATCCATTTTAGATCACCCCCATCTTGTAAAGCGGGAGTCATTATAGTCCTTAGCTCATGAGAATGTTCAGAGAAACTAAAATAATGCCTCCAAAACACTTGTGATCATACCCAGAAGGTAGTAAGAGCTCTAAAGGTAGCCACTCTTATGCATTTTCCTAACATTTTCATTACTATTGGTAATACCCTATTATTTATTGTATAGTATACTTCATTTCAGATAATGACTGGCCACCGATACTCAGGAGATTGGGCCCTAATTTAGAAACATTTGTGGCTCCTCTTTGTTACTTAAAGCTCTATGAATGCCACTTTTAAGAGGATTCTTGAGTAAGACTATGTCTCTAGAATTTATCATAGAACTTCCTGCCATCTTCTGGCTAAGAAAAATCAAAGGTTAATAATACATACATTAGGGACGCCTGGGTGGCTCAGTTGGTTGAGCTGCTGCTTTCAGCTCAGGTCATGATCCTCGGGTCCTGGGATCAAGTCCCGCATTGGGCTCCTTGCTCAGTGGGGAGCCTCCTTCTCTCTCTGCCTCTGCCTGTCTCTCTGCCTGCTTGTGCGCATGCGCTCTCTCTCTCTCTCTCTCTCTCTCTTTCTGACAAATTTAAAAAAAGTACATACATTGCTAGGAAATACATACATTAGTTTTAATCTTAAGTCTTGAATTACTAATTTATTAAAATAATAAAATGGGTAGCAAAGATGAAAACTTAAAAAAAAAATCACTAGAAATAGAAGCACATAGTACATATTTTCTTGTGTCTCGGAGCAAGAGAGGCATGGGTCTCTGGATCCCGTTTCCTCTATCCAGACATTACTCGTTGGAAGGTTTGTAATGTGTGACAGAAATGACCCATCAGAATTTGTAGGCATTTATTTAGTTCTACTTCCTTTTCTGCAGGGTTCTTGTGATGTTGATGTTTTTGTTAGGGGACAGGAATACAGTCTGTTCATGGTTTGAAGGTAGCATTGTAGATTCTCTTCTACCCGTTTGAAGAAGTGTTTGAAGCAATGTGGCTGATGGCTAAGGAGGAGGAGACTCCTTAACCCTTCAAGTTAAAAAATGATATAAATAGAAGATTTATTCTGGAAAAAGAAATGAGTGAAAAAGCAGGAAAACAGTGGGAATTCTTGCCATTTTGCCATTCAAGAGAATATTTGCCATGAAGTTTAGTAGACACTGTCCCATGTCATAACTTAAAAAGTGACAAAAGGTGATTTTGTGGAGTTTTACAGATTGTGTTGCCGTTAACTACATTTATACCGTTTGTAATCTCTGTAATATTTCGCTCCTACCACAGTTTGTACGCAGCCCTCTGCTGCATAGCCAGGTTGTTGGAGGTTTCTTTTTTTGCTTTTAGAACCAGTTTAGTAATAAATTCCTTCGTAGGTAAATATTTGGGCTTTGTCCATAATTACCTTAAGCTGCATCCCTGCAGTGGTATATTACCATATATTTACTAATTATGGCAGAATTGTGTGTCTCAACTTCTTTATTTTTTCGACCTCTTATTCTTGCTACAGGGAGAAAACAGAATGGTTTGACTTTCCAATAATGGCTTAACATCCTTTTGTTCAGAGCTATGCGATACACACTAAGTAGGTCTAGAGTTTTAGAGTCTGAAGGGACTATGAATCTGATCTTTTAGTTTTGTCCGTGAGGAGGCTAATGCCAAACAAAAAAACGACATTTCCAAGGTTACTTGGCTACTTATTGTTCAAGTTGGATTAGAATTCTGGTCCCTGGCCCATTGTCTTTTGTACTACTCAGAGCTGTATGCATTTACTCTTGGATAAGTTTAACTTCTCTGGGCCTCAATTCTTCTTTATCTCCCTCTTCTTCATCCTTGAGTTAAACTACTAATTTTCTATGTCAAGGCCCTTTCATCTCTACACTGTGACTTACCCTGAAAAACTTCTTATCAATATGATTAAGTGCTACCACTTAGCAAAACTACTTACCACCTTCTGAATGACTCTTAAAATCACATCAGAGCAGAGTCTTGTAATGATGGGAAACAGGATCCTGAGGTTGCCCTTGCTTGATAAACATCCTTGAGTTCTCTTGAACTGAAACACGTCTTTTGAGTAATTATGATAATTGTTTATCATACATCTTGCATGAACAGTAGGTCTGGTGAAAATATTACAATGTTAGCAGAACCCCTGATGACATAGCTGAATTTTAAACTTTGGACATAAAAAGGCTATAGTTAATTGACATACAATTTAAAAAACTTACCATCTCTAATCATGATGAAGCCGTTGTTTGCAGTTAGGTTACTCTTGTACCTTTTGAGCTATATCCAGGTTTGGAGCACTGTGGTTGGAGGGGTCTAGACTCTTGGTTGGCAGTTAGACAGTGGGATACACAGAGTATGTACTGAGTGCCCTCTGACAGGAGCGGTCTGAGTTTGGAGCACTGGGGACCCAGGCTATGGACCAGCTTCCGGAGCACCATGCTGTCTGACCTTCTGAGGGAGTTTTTTCTTTTCCCTCTAAACATCTTTTTTTTTAAGCAAAGCAATGAATTTTGGAAGTGAGTTTATGCCAGGTTGAGAGAGCTGTTCTTGGGGGCACACTTGACTTTATTTAATCACCAGGCACTTTTAAGTGTTCTGGGGTTAACGTGTGTATCTGTGTATCTGTTTATCCCCACAGAGGAGGAAGTCCGTATCTTTCTATGGATGGTCCTTTCTCTCTCAAGAAAGAAGTTATTTACCTTTTTTGGGTAACATTACTGACTTACCTCCACCAATTTTACTTCTTTCCTTCTGAAGTTAGCAATACTCAGTTGTAGAGTGGGAAGGGATATTATTGCAAACTATACTGCCTTTATGCCCACAGATACAGTTGATCCCCTCATTACTGTACTCAGCTTTCCTTTTTTTTTTTTTTAAAGGATGTATTTTACTAGAGAGAGAGCATGGTGCATATGTGTGCAGGAGTTTTCTGGGAAAGGGCAGAGGGAGAGAGGCAGACTTCCCACTGAGCACAGAGCCTGACACGGGAATGCAGGGCTTGACCTCACCACCCTGATATCATGGCCTGAGCCGAAATCAAGAGTTGGATGCTTAACTGACTGAGCCACCCAGCTGCCCCTTTCCTTACGGTTTTGAAAGAACTGTCAGTGATCTGTTTAACCATGGCCTTTGAAATAGTTAAAAGTTGCTTTGAGTGAATATCTAATTGGTTGAAATTTGTGTGCAATTCCAGCTTTTTTTTTTTTAAGATTTTTTATTATTATTATTCATTTGACAGACAGAGATCAGAAGTAGGCAGAGAGAGAGAGGAGGAAGCAGGGTCCATGCTGAGCAGAGAGCCCAATGCAGGGCTCCATCCCAGGACCCTGGAATCATGACCTGAGCCTAAGGCAGAGGCTTTAACCCACTGAGCCACCCATGCGCCCCCAATTCCAGCTTTCTATAATAAGTATACCTCATAAATGTTAATAAAATTTCTCAGCTGTTGTCATCTTTTAGAATAACCAAAATATTTTTTTGGCCCTTAATCCACATTTTCTCCTAAGAAAAAAGAGGAGAGGGAGAAAGGAACAATGTCTTAACCTAAGGTTCTGTTATCAGAGTGTTGGTGAAAGTTGTGCTATATGTGCTGGTATTGCCCTGTGAAACTTAGGAGAAGAATGTCCTCCGGGGGCCCTGGGTGGCTCATTCAGTTAAGTGTCTGCCTTTAGCTCAGGTCATGATCTCAGGGTGCTGCTCAGCGGGGAGTCTGCATCCCCCTCTGCCTTTCGCTGCTGCTGGCGTGCCCCCCCACCAAATAAAAAAATAAAATCTTAAAAAAAAAAAGGAAAACAATGTTCTCTGAAAAAGAGATCATTGAGAAATATCCCAAGATGTATTGTATTTGTTGGGGAGGGAGCAAAACCAAAAACTATATTAAGATCTCAATTATGCTTTTATTTTTTTTAGGGATCTTTTTTTGAAGATTTTATTTATTTGAAAGAGAGAGCATGAGGCTGGGGGAGGGTCGGAGAAGCAGACTGTCTGCTGAGCAGGGAGCCCAATGTAGGACTACATCCTGGAACTCCAAGATCAAGACCTGAGCTGAAGGCAGTCGCTTAACCAACTGAGCCACCCAAATGCCCTTTTTTAAGGTATCTTAAAGCAATTTTTACGGGGCGCCTGGGTGGCTCAGTGGGTTAAAGCCTCTGCTTTCAGCTCAGGTCATGATCCCAGGGTCCTAGGATCGAGCCCCACATCAGGTTCTCTGCTAGGCAGGGAAACTGCTTCCACCTCTCTGCCTGCCTCTCTGCCCGCCTCTCTGCCCGCCTCCCTGCCCGCCTCCCTGCCCACTTGTGATCTCTGTCAAATAAATAAATAAAATCTTAAAAAAAAAAACCCAATTTTTAATTAAAAAATGACTGAAATATTTTTGATAATTTAGAAGCCACACACTGTTCTTTACTATATTTGTGTTCAAATTATGTATATGTGCATTTGTCGGTATAATTTATAATTTTCCTTATTTACCAGTTTTACTGAGAAATAATTAACAAAGGACTATATAAGTTTAAGGTGTACATCATGACTTAACATATATGATGAAATGATTACCAAGGCAAACTAGTTAACATCTGCCATCTCAGATAGAAAAAAAAGAAACCATTTTTCCTCCTGATGAAAATGTTCAGAATCTTCTAACAACTTTCAGATACACCACACAGCAGAATTAACTGTTATTACGTTGTACATTATATCCATAGTACGGAAAACTAAAATTTGTACCTCTTAAATTAAAAAAAAAAATTGAGTATAGTTGATGCACAATGTTACATTAGTTTCAGGTTCAATTACGCTTTTAAAGGGGGTACTGAAAATATACATACGTGTGTACATGTATGGAAAGTACTGGTCCGTTTGCAGACATTTTCAGTTAACATTGATTGTGGGAAGGGTCTTGGGGAAGTTGATGCGGACGGAGAAATTTCTTGTTATTTGTATATTTCTGTTTGATACCAGTCTCATAATCTGGGTTCATTCTGTGCTGTAGGCACTGTGGGACAGTGATGCAGCAGAGGATTCAAGGAAGAAGAGAGGGCAGAATTAGGGGTCCTGAGAACATCTGCATGCCCTGTCTGCCAATTGCATGCTTACGGTGCCCTTTTTGATGTTAGAACTACTGCTTTTTTCCCCCTTTGCATCCAAGTCAGAAACTGAATCTGCAAATAAGGAAAACAGTATGTGAACTAGAAATGACCATTCTGAGCAACTAGAGAGAAACTGCTTCATGCCTGTTTTTCTTTCCCTGCCTGGGCTAAAGTCAGTGCCTGTTGGAACACAATCTGAGCAAAGACTGTGTAACCCTACAGAAAAAGTGTGGGATCTTTACATGTTTTTAATTTTGTTGTGCACTGGGGAGTGTATGTTCTTAGAAGTATTTATGTGTGCTTTTGAAATCTTGGCCATAGCTTGTCTATCAATCTTTTGTTGAGTTATCCACTTATAAAACATGTAGGTAAGTTAGAACACAATGTAGATGAATCTTGTAAGTAAAAGATGCCAGGCATGATAGTACTCCTATATGTATACTCATATATACTGATTAATATAGAAGTTTGAAATAGGCAAAGTTAATCTATTGGGTTAGAAATCTGGGGAGGGCTAATTATTGAAAAGAGGTTCTGGTGGGGCTTCTGGGGCATTGGTGTCTCCTAGTTCTGGATCTGGGTATGCACGTTCACCTTAAGAAAATTCATTGTGCTGTATGCTAAAGACTGGGTACTTTTCCATGATAAGGTTTAAAAATGAAGAAAACAGTGGAGCTCCTCTGAAAATATAGAGATGGGTGGATAAATGGATGCATGGATGGATGGATAGATAAAGAAGAAAATAGCTTCATTTGCTCTTTTTGGTTCACCAGCACCCCTGCCTTTCTGCCCCAAATCAGATCATAAACTCCACAAGGTCAGGGAGTGCTGTTTTCTGAGGGACTTGCTCTTGATAGGCACTGAGAATTTATTGACTAATTGATTATACTGAGTAATAATTTCTGTGACTCTCCTGTGAATGGTCTAGGGAGATTTGTCCTTAAATTCTTACAGTGTTTTAATACTGGCGTTTTTTAGGAGGGTGAGGTGAGGGTGGTACATATTTGTAACATCTTTTCTGTTCTGATTTGGAAAAACATGAGGAGACAAAGACTGCCCACTCACTTCTCTTGCTATTTGGGTACTCATAAGCTGTTACTAATGGTAGTAACATTTTGTTAAACTCTTTCAATTAAGCTTTTTTATTTTCTGCTTTTCATTGTAGGTGGTAAATATGTTCTCCTTGGAAGCTTGGTCTTGCGCGTTGTACGTGTGTGTGTATTTGGGGGTTGGATTACATGTGTTAAGGGGTTGCTGCTTGTTCAGTGGCTTTATACGGAAGTTTTAGAACTAGTAACCCTGAGTGGAAGAGATGGGTATTGCTTTGCTGAAAGGTTTATAGAGCTCGATTTCTCTTCCCATACTCCGCTCTTTGTCACCTTCCAGAGCATTAGACAAACTGAATGGCTTCCAGTTGGAGAGCTTCACGTTGAAAGTGGCCTACATCCCTGATGAAATTGCTGCCCAGCAGAACCCCTCGCAGCAGCCCCGAGGTCGCCGTGGTTTTGGGCAGAGGGGCTCATCCAGACAGGGGTCTCCAGGATCAGTCTCCAAGCAGAAACCATGTGACTTGCCACTACGCCTGCTGGTCCCCACCCAGTTTGTTGGAGCCATAATAGGAAAAGAAGGCGCCACCATTCGGAACATCACCAAACAGACACAGTCTAAGTGAGTACTAGTGAGGGCGCAGCGGGTGTTGATGTTTTCCCCTTTGAATCTTAATAACAGAGTAAGTTCTTGTACTTGGTGTCCTTCTCCGTGTGGCTATGATCCTTCCTTGCACAGTAGTTGGGAATCCGGAAAAACCTTGTGATTTGATATCTTAGTGTTCACTTTATATAAATCTGAGTCTTAATCTCAAAGAAAACTTCAGATTTGCACACATGAATGGAAAACAAATGATCCCTAAACCACTTCTGATGGGGGAGGCACTGATGAATAAAAGGGCCACTTCTTGGTTGTTTTCTGCTCCCCTATCCACACCCCCATCCCCAGGAATACCTGCCTGCAGTGTTTTTGGAAATAATTTTCTGGGTCCAGTATAGAGATGGTTTTTCAGTCTTGCTTTACTTCAGTAAAAAATCATCCAGCTTATGTTCCAAACTTATCCCATGATTAAGCCATGTAGTTAGATTGACTTTTTTTCTTTTAAGGATGTTTGATAGCATTAATAGGCCGATTTTAAGGGATTGGAAGATTCTCCATTAAACATTGGTGTTCACTTTGCAGGAGTAGAAAGCAGTATAAACAGACAGTAGTCCCAGTGCTGGCACATGGTTTGGTATGTAGAAGGCTCTCATATTTGTCTGAATGAAATGACTGGTTGTAAATTATGTTCGGGGCCCTTAAAATATGGCTAAGATACTCTATCAATTTAAAAGCTTCAAAAAAAAAACCTTCAGTGAATTATGTATTAGTTGTTCTGCTTTATTAACCATCCTGATAGGCTGTATGTGGAGATTTTGACACAAGCTTAGCAATGAACTGTCTTCAACCCTGTTCTGTAAAGTGCACTAGGCACATCTCTGGGACAGCAGCTGCCGTATTTTCCGAAGAACACTGAGTGCACTGGGGAGAGGAAGTGGCCGTGTTACTGTATGCAAAAGATATGGAAATGGCCTTGGCCCAGCTACAGAGAGCTTTTTAAATTTAGTAAGGAAAATGATTTCATTTTATGTGGTCCAAGCAATTAAGCAGTCTCTTCCTGAAAGTACGGCTATGGTGCTGTGAGTATCTTGCTTAAGTCTGTTTGTTCCAGTAGGCTTACGAGGATGTCCATGTTTATCGCAGGCACCATGCCTGTGTTGAGCTAGCTGACTCATTTCTCATGCAGAACCCAAACGAACTGTGCTTACTGGTGTTGTTGCATACCCGCTCTACCTGCAGAGTGATGTCTGACCCTGCTTTTCCCAACCTTCCCCTGCTTTGAATCCGGAGATGTTAGATACGGATTACCTTTGTGCAAAATCAGTGGTCTTTGACTTCATAATGTCGGGAGTGGGGAAGACAGGTGAACCAGACTTGGGATCAGTTTTAATCTTATTTGCCTGGTTTTAATATTAAAATTTGAGGGCTCCTTGCTTTTCTTGATCCACTGTTACCTGCAGAAACTAATTATTAAATGGTTTCCCTTTCTTGTCGTGTGGCAGATTAGAGTTTTCCTTTTAAAGCTACTCATTTCCTTGTCAGAGGAAAGGGCTTCTGTTATTTAAATTGAACTGTTTGTTTTATTTAAGGCAGGAAGATGGAGGATGGAGAGGGAAGGGAAGCAATTTTTGTTATATCCGATGATTCATTTGCAGAGTTCTGCCGGTGTATTTAATTAACTCTTGCCATTGAACCTGGTCATTATTAGATCCTCTGTTTCTGGAATGGTCTCAGAGGGCTACCCTGATCTGTAAAGCAGTATTTCTTCTCTGAGAGGATCAGAGTTTTGTAATCCTTAACACAGTGAATGGGTGGAAATAAACTAGAAGGAGGGAGATTAACATGTTACCTACTAGAAGATAAGCAGTACTTACAGTGGTGGGGGATTGAAACAGTGGTTGGAAAGATGATTCCTGAGATTGGGACCGTTACCTGAAGCACTTTTTAATGATTTCTAAATGTCCCTTATTTGTTTCATTTTTACATTGCCTTTTTCTTTTTTTCTAAGGGTTTGGAAATTTTTTTAAATGGAAGCATAATTACCATACAGCATAACATTATTTTCAGGTGTACAATATAATGATTCAACAATTGCATACATACTCAGTGCTTACCATGTTAAGTGTACTCTTAATCCCTTTTATCCCACCCATTCCCCCCACCTACTTATTGCCCTTATTTTTTACTCTAGGTTTTTGTTTTTTTTTTTTTTAAGATTTTATTTATGACAGAGAGATACAGTGAGGGAGGGACCACAAGCACAGGGGAGCCAGAGAGGGAGAAGCAGGCGCCGCGTCGAGCAGGGAGCCCGATGCGGGGCTTGATCCCAGGACCCCAGAATCATGACCTGAGCCGAAGGCAAGGGTTTAACCCATTGAGCCACCCAGGCGCCCCTTAGTCTAGGTTTTAATTCTGAGATAAATCATCAGTTTTCAAACATTTAAGAAAATGAAATCGAAACCCTGACTTTATTGGTGTGATGAAGTGGTCATTCTTCTTATCTTTTAAACCAAGTACATTTCATTTCATTTTTTTAAATTTCTTTTAGGGAGAGAGGAGGGGGAGGGGCTCAGGGTGAGTGAGAAAGAGAACCTCAAGCAAAGTCCTTGCTGAGCGAGCTTAGAACCTTGAGCCAAAATTAAAGAGTCAGAAGCTTAATCCACTGAGCCAGCCAGGCACCCCTGAAGTAGTCATTCTTTTTTTTTTTTTTCCTTTTTTTAAAGATTTTATTTATTTATTTGACAGAGATCACAAGCAGGCAGAGAGAGAGAGAGGAGGAAGCAGGCTCCCTGCTGAGCAGAGAGCCCAATGCGGGGCTGTATCCCAGGAACCTGAGATCAAGCATGACCTGAGCCGAAGGCAGAGGCTTTAACCCACTGAGTCACCTAGGCGCCCCTGAAGTGGTCATTCTTAACGGCCAGGAGTTCTGTAGGTTTTCTAATGTTCGAGTGGCTAGAGGGACTCACCAGTACTTGATTTTCCCCAGAAACACTTTTCCAGATAGCTGATTTTCTTTCTTGTACTTTCTAAATAACAGAAGACTTATTTTTTAATTTAATTCAACATATACAAGCATGCAAATTTTTTTTAAAAGGGGGGTTACCTTTTATCTTATTCCTGGAGGTAGTCATTGTTAAGGTGAGAATGTAACTTTGTAGGCCTTGTTCCTTGTACTTACTAACATGTATAACTTTAAAAGAGAAATCCTATCTTGGTAAGTTTTGTGTTGTTTCTCATGGAAGATGAAGGACCTCTTACTTTGTTAGTTCCTGTAACTTGACCACATGTTTTTACACCGCTAGATGACATGTTACTTAACAACCTCTTCCTGATGGGCATTTTATTTTTTTTTAATTTTTTAAATTATTTTTTATTAACATATAATGTATTATTTGTTTCAGGGGTACAGGTCTGTGATTCATCAATCTTACACAATTCACAGCGCTCACCATAGTACCCTGATGGGCATTTTAAAGATAATTCCAATTTTCTTTCTGTGTAAGTAGTGCCACAGCGAACATTCTTAGGCCAGCGGTGTTCCAGCAGTGGTGATCTTTTCCCCCTAGCAGACATTAGGTCATGTCTGGAGACAGGTGTGGTTGTCCCAACTGGATGAGGGGGTTCTACCGGCATCTAGTGGGCTGAGGCCAGGGATACTGCTGAGCATTCTGCAGTGCACAGAACGACTCCCCCAACAAGGAATAATCAGAAATACCACTTACAGGCCCACATATGAGACTGTATTTGTAGGAGATGTTACAAAAAGTAGTGTATTCTTGGGTCAAGAGATAAGCACTTCTGCTTTGACAGGTCCTGCTTATTTTTCTACACCTACACTGCCACCAAAGTGTGAGTGTGCCCATTTCCATCCTCTTGCCAACACTTAATTTTATCTAAACTATTCTAAGGTCTGGAACCCAGTTAAACATACATGTTTTGATGGACATGTATGTAATTACTAGGGAGGTTGAAAATCATTTTGTTTTGATTAGCCATTTGGTTTTCTTGGAAGTAGAATTGCCATCTTCTGGAGTTCCATTGCTATCACTCTTTTTTTTTTTTTTTTTTTTTTTTTTTTTTTGTGGACTTTCCTCTATCAAGGAGGCAAAATGTGGAAAGAGCCTTGCAAGAAGAAATAGATGAGCAAAGTCTCATACAATGGATAGTGGATATTCTTTGTGGCATAATGAATTCAGCCTGGCTTGTGGGATTCCAACTCTGGCCCTCTTGGTTAGAGCAGAAGAAGCCCTTTTGTCTGAACCAAGTTTCCCTGACGTGAGATGTTTGTTCTGTGACACCAAAATGAAAAATTAGGCACATATAACTTGGGAGAATGAAAAGATGTGCCTACTTGAGGAAAGGGGATGGGGGGTGGTGGATATTCCTGGAATTCAAATTTTGTCTTTAAGACATCAAAAGTTGACAGCTTATCAAGAGTTTATACTCTTGAGGGAAGTGAGTCATCCACTCTTTGCCCAGAAGTCCTATGACTTTGAAGTTGGTACTTATGGACTCTGTAATTGTGAATATGTGCTTACAGCTCTCCTTTCCTTCTTCCATTGCGCTCACCGTAAGAATTGATGTCCATCGTAAAGAGAATGCAGGCGCTGCTGAGAAGTCAATTACTATCCTTTCTACCCCTGAAGGTACCTCTGCGGCTTGTAAGTCTATTCTGGAGATTATGCATAAGGAAGCTCAAGATATAAAATTGTGAGTAAAGAGGATTAACCTGTGAAGAGTTGATGTTCATGCTGTTTGATTTTGGAATTCTAGGACTCAGTTCTTAGGAATTGCCAACAAACACAAGGAAATGCTGTCCTGAAGAATTACGGTGGTTGGCACTATTGATTTGGTTGGAAAGCATGTCTTTTAAATATTTTATTTTCTGTCACGTTTGGATATGGAGTGACTGCTGTGAGTGGTGGAAAGTCTAGCTGTAGAAGAAGGCACTTATGGAATAGGAAGCCCACCTAAGGACCAAGAAGTTTGGGATTTACCCAAAATACACCTCAAGTCCTAACTCCTTTAGTCTGAACCCATTGGAGCTCTCTTCTTTTTGTGTGCCCAGCCCTACTCTGCAGCAGCAGGGAGGCTAGAAGCAGAGAAATCCCTCATCCTGTGCTAAGGCAAACTGAAGATTTATTTGGGTGTTCCAGGTTGAAACTCTAATGCCTGTCCCACAGGAACTTGGAGTGAGCGGGGTTTGGGTTCTTTGCCACTTGAGCTTATAGCACAGTGTTACCCTAAAAGGAGGGTTCAAAATAAGGTAGTGGCGTTAGCCTGGGAACCCAATCAACAGAACTCAGGTTGTAGGGACCTTTAACATGTAGTAAATATATTTTAGTTATAAGATGTGATATGTTGCTATAAGATTATAATTCTCTTTCAAAATAGAGAAAAAATTTAAAAAGCTTACCATCCAGATAATACCTGTGATATTTTAAGATTTTTTTTTAAATTTATTATTTTGACAGAGATCAGAAGTAGGCAGAGAGGCAGGCAGAGAGAGAGGGAGGAAGCAGGCTCCCCGCTGAGCAGAGAGCCCGATGTGGGGCTCGATCCCAGGACCCTGAGATCATGACCTGTGCCGAAGGCAGAGGCTTAACCCACTGAACCACCCAGGCGCCCCAATAGCTGTGATATTTTAAACAGTGATAGATAGCAATTAGAAATTCAAAACAGTACTCAGTGAAAAGTAAAAGCCCCCTTTCCTGTTCTTACACTCTTCTCCTAAAGAGTAATCACTGTTGAATTTCTTCTGTTTCCTTCTATAAATTGTGCATGCATCTCTAGGTATGCATTTAAAAATTTATAGCAAAATCATACTGTTTTGTGTTTATATGTGTGTTCTGGTATTGGGGATTTAGGAATACGGATTTGAGTAAAAGGTGTTTTCAGTGAGCTAAGAGAATCTATCCTTGGAAGATATTCCCTAAGATGAATAAAAGAAAATGGTTTTAAAAATTAACTTCACATACTTGTTAATGTTTTTGGTGTGTGTGTGCCCCCTCTAATCACGCATTGCTAGAATGTAGGTCAGCAGACTTTAAACTGTACCTGGCATTATGCTTCCTGTATGGTAGGTAGGAAGTAAATGTTTAATGAATGGATATTGTCTTTTTATCTAGGAGAAGGTTTACTTACCTGATTTTATGACTTTTTCTTTTTTATTTACAGCACAGAAGAGATTCCCTTGAAGATATTAGCCCATAATAACTTTGTAGGCCGTCTTATTGGTAAGGAGGGAAGAAACCTTAAAAAAATTGAGCAAGACACTGACACTAAAATCACAATATCTCCGTAAGTGCTTCCTTGCTTTCTTTGAATTAGGAAATTCTCAAGCATTGCTGTTAAGCTGGAGGTTATATATTCAGCAGAGCTTCTCCCATCTTGGCGGTGTCTGGGCCAGCCTGTACCACCATACTTAAATTTTGTTTCTCAAACTTAATCTGTTTTTGGTGTCTAACCCATATTGAAAGCATTATCTATCCCTACTAAAGATGCAGAAAGTGCTAAATACTTTATATTCGTATTTTCTAGCTGAAGTCTTAGGTTTTCTGACATATACTCCCAAAGTTGAAATATATAACCCACATTATTATCCGTTGCTGTGTAACAAATTATCCCAACATTTGGCAGCTTGAGATAATAGTAAATATGTATTGCTCACCTGATTTCTGTGGGTCAGGAATTCGGGAGCAGCCTACCTGGATGGTTCTGGCTCGGGGTCTCTTGATGTTGGTGAGAGTCCATGCTGGCTGTTGGTGTGAGGCCACTTCACAGGCTGCTTGGGTGTCTTTAAGAATTGGTGGTTGTCTTCCCCCCAGAGTGGCTTATCTAAGAAAGAGCAAGATGGAAGTGGCAATGTCTTTTATGACACAGCCTCCAAAATCGAAATCACATGCTATCATTTTTCTAATATGTTTTACACAAGTCAGCTCTACTCAGCGAGGAAGGGGATTACACTCTGGAGAGCAGGTCATCTCGGAAGCTGGAAGCTGTTGTAAAGAAAAAAAACACATATAATAAACAATCCTACCCTTCTTGAATTTTGTACCTAGAAAGGGGAGGGGGAGGGTTTTAAGAGAAAAAAAAATTTTAAAGCTCTTCTAAACAGCTATTTTTAAAAAACTAATATAAAATCCTTAAGGGAGAGGTGAGTTGAGACCAGAGATGAAAAATACACTTTTTAGATGTATGAAATAGTCTTCCTTGTGTAGATGTTTACCTTTTTAGCAAATTAGAGAAAAAGTTAAGGAACATTAACCCATTCGTCTGGCTCAAGTTTAGCTTAAGACATTCTGCTAAGTAGTGAAAGTGAGAATTTAATTTTACTTATTTACTTTTTAAAAAATTATAAAATTATAATTTTTTTTAATATATTTATTTGACAGAGAGACCATGAGAGGGGATTACAAGCAGGGGCATTGGGAGAGGGAGAAGCAGGCTTCCTGTTGAGCAAGGAGCCCAATGGGGGCTCAATCCCAGGACCTTGGGATCATGACCTGAGCTAAAGGCAGATGTTTTTAACGATGGAGCCACCCAGGCGCCCCGAAAATGAGAGTTTTAACTATAGTTATGGAGAGCTATACCAATTTTCTGTATCGTTTCAATCTATTTAGTCTTTTTTCCATGGCTAAGAGTCTCCCATTGCTTCCTCTCAAGGCTGTTGACTAGCTCCGGCTCAGGCAGTCTCAGATGTCATCTGAATGGATTTTGAAGCTTTAGAGAAAGAGTTGCTGAATATTGCTGATGCCTTCTAATTTTTTAGTGGTCTTAATGATTATCAAGGGATCATTTTTTTTATTTAGTCAAGAAAGATTGATTTATGTTATTTTCTCCAGCTTACTTTGATCCAAACTCTAAAATTATTGGCAAAAAGTAAGTTTGGACACATGAATTCTGGTTTGCTTTTTGGGAATATTACCATGATTATTTCTTGCTTGGTGACCCAGAAGATGCATTTGCATGAGAATGCCAGTGATGTGTAGAATTGGTCAGTGCAGACTAGGAACATCCTTTTTAAAGGTTATGTACGTCTGGTTCTTGGTTTCCACTAAAACTGTACATCCCTCTGATCATTTTCTTTATTTCACTGTTAAAGTGTGAAAAAGGTTCACCTTAAGTGGACAAGAAATAAGTACACTGTGTTGCAAGCATGGACTTCATTGAACTGTGTACACTTAGTAGTTTTTACTGAGAAGGTAGGAGGGGAGAAGGATTCTCTCTGCACCTTTGTGGTTCTTGGACTCATGTCTTCTGGGGCTTAATCAGTGTGCCTTGTGTCTGACCACCCACTCTTACAGAACGCCAGCCACCACGGTTGGGTTTAGTTGCCATCTGTGGCTGAACTGTTATGAGCTGTCTTCCTCCCATAATTTCCATTCTTTTTCTTTCTCCTCTTTTTCATTCCACAGATTACAGGAATTGACGCTGTATAATCCCGAGCGCACCATTACAGTTAAAGGCAACGTGGAAACATGTGCCAGAGCTGAGGAAGAGATAATGAAGAAAATCAGGGAGTCTTATGAAAATGATATTGCTTCTATGAATGTTAGTTTTGATATTGGAGGACATGCCTTTATTTTGATGAAAAGTTAAAAGATGTTTCAGTTGCATTAATAATGATGTCTTTAATGGTGCAAGCATTAGATGTAGTCTCTTGTTGATTTTTAACACCATAGTGAGTGTCCCCTAGGGTAGTTGGGAGGAAGGCTTTGACATCAGGCTTGGCTATCTGTGATTTTAGCAAATTTTTTAGTCTTTGAGCTTTCGCTTCCTTATCTATTACATAAGGCCTACCTAAAAACCTACCTAAAAAGGCTAATATGTTAATTTGAAGATTAGTATAGTAGGAATGTAGGCTTAAGGAATAGATATGTGAACTGGGTTTGAATCCCAGCTCAGTCACTTATGAACTGCAAGTCTGTTCTCTTGGTTGGTCTCCAAGTATTGGTTTCCTCTTCTGTAAAGTGGGGCTACTGTGCCTACGTTGATGCCATGATTAGGACTGGTATTACAATGGATAACATGCATATAAAAGCAACTATAAAGAATTCAAATTTAAAACTTACTTGATTAGTCACAAACCCTAGAGACAAAAGAATTAAAAATGACAAAATCATTTGTCTAGCACAATGAAGGCAATTAAAGTGAATGGCTGACATTTCTTAATGGATGGAATGGTGCAGAAAATGTGACATTTCAAAAGTCCATTTTGATTTTTCAAATAAATGATTGAAAAAAACACTCCTCAGTTGGGCCCTATACCTAAAAGAAGGGAAATGGAGAAATGATATTACCTTTGTGAGAGGAGCCTAGAAGAATGCTGATTGTTTTAGCCCACATAACTGGCTTCGTGGCCTACCTTACCATCATCACTGCTCATCTGATGTTTCAGAGTCCCTTGCAAGCCAATCCAACTCCATGTACCTTTTAAAGAGCTTCTCAAGTATGCTCACATCTCAAATCTAATCTTCACCTCACTTCCACAACCTTTATAAAACTGAACCAAAACAAAACTCCCTTTCTGGCTCCTGGATCTACTCCAAAGATAAGTTTAGTTGCCATAGTTACATGGGATGGGACCTGATTTCCAAAGATCTTGACTTTGTGACATTTAGACCCATGGCCGCCAAATTTTATCTCTTAGTTTGTTCATGTATCTAGTTTGCTTTTTAATGCACAAATCTTGTTTGATTACTTCTTCACCTAATGCATGTTTTTTAGTCTATTCACCGTGTGCCCATAGCATACAAAGTACATATTTGTTTAAGCACTCTTGAGCTGATGGTTAAGGAAGGGAAGGGTGTTTCCTGCTTTAAGAAAGGTAGTATAGCTTCACATCAAGGAGAGGACAAATGAGCACACGGATTTTAAAATATTAAGAAATATGAACATATATATATATATACATATATATGTATATATATATATACTCAAGTATAATTACATGGAACATCTGCTTTGTTCTAAAATTTGAGTCATAAAATGATTTCTTTACCAGACAAGAGGTTACAATCTGAATATTATCATTTATAAATACTCACACTTGATTTTTTAATTGTAAAATGAGAGACCTTTTTACTATTTCAGCTTCAAGCACATTTAATTCCTGGATTAAATCTGAATGCCTTGGGTCTGTTCCCACCCACTTCAGGGATGCCACCTCCCACCTCAGGGCCCCCTTCAACTATGACTCCTCCTTACCCACAGTTTGAGGTAAGATAATGTACCTTGGCTTTCTGTATGGTTGAGTGGGATGCAGTCAGAGGGACACATTCAGACTTTGTTGCCCTCAAGCAGTGTGACATTAAATGCTAATCAGGACAAATTATAATGTAAGACCTGGTCCCCATATGATCTGTAGCTTCAGAGTCAGCATGTGCTTTCCTTTTCCTGTCAATAGAACCTTTTTACCTCCCTCTTTGTAGAGTGGACTTGTGAATTATCCTTTTGAACTTTTGGGGTGGTAGGGTTGTCAACATTGGTTTTTAAATATCAAAAGAAAAGTTTGAGACTTTGGGTTGGGGGAGGAAGTTATTTCTAAAAGTTGAAGGGAAGAACTTTTAAAAGGCTTCCTTCATCTTTAACTTCACTTGGAAGTTAACTGCTTTGAAAGGTCAATAAAGGAGCGCTTGGGTGGCTCAGTCGTTGAAGCATCTGCCTTCGGTCCAGGTCTTGATCTCAGGGTCCTGGATTTGAGCCCCGTGTTGGGCTCCCCGCTCACCAGGAGAGCCTGCATCCCGCCCCTGCTGCTGCACCCCCCCCCCACCGTCTCCCTCGCCTGTCCTCTCTACATGAGTGCTCTTTCTCTCAAATAAATAAAATCTCAAAAAAAAAAAAAAAAAAGAAAGAAAAGAAAAGTCATTAATAAAGACAGGTTTTCCCCCAAAAAGCCATGTTTTCCATTTTGAGTGTGCTTTTTAAACAATGAACTGAAGATAGTTTTGTTCACAGGTCTATTGTGTATATGTGTGTGCAACCATTAAACAGCTTTCATTCATTTGTAAAGAGGTAGTAGACTGTTAAGAAAGAAACCTTACTTTTATATTTGCTTTTTAAGAAGAACATTTTTCTGAGGTTTCAAAAATGGGAGACCAGTGATAGTATAAAAATAATTGCATCATAACAGATACTTTACATAGTAATTCTTTTTGGAAAGTAGTTAACAGTTCTGTTGTATAATTGGTGATAATTGGTAGACAGTCATGTGAAATAAATTTAGCAACATTCTAGGATCTTCTGTCATAGATCTGTGTTTACATCTTTCCCTTCCTGTTTGACTCTTCTGTAATAGATGCTTTGAGTAGTACCTCCTCTACCAATTTATGAAAATGTCCAGCTGGAAATCGTTCAACATTCCATCATAACATTGCCTAGACTATGTGTGGAGAAAAATGCTTCTGGAATTGTATAGAGAACAGAGATTGCTAAGATTGTTCACATTTTTAAAAAAGATTTTATATATTTATTGGACAGAGAGATCATAAGTAGGCAGAGGCAGGCAGAGAGTAGGGGGGAAGCAGGTTCCCCTCTGAGTAGAGAGCCTTATGCGGGGCTTGATTCCAGGACCCTGAGATCATGACCTGAGCTGAAGGCAGAGGCTTAACCCACTGAGCCACCCAGGTGCCCCAGATTGTTCATATTTTATCTCTTTATGAAGGAGAATTTCCTTGGCCTGTCCTTAACCACCAGACTGTGTTAAGTGTTTTTCACATTTGGCCTCTTGCAATGTTTCTGCCTTTATGATTAGCAACTTTTGCATCTTCCCTTGCAACTCATCTGCCACTCTGAACATGTTTCATCCTGGAAGCCATATAACAAAGCCCATTAATCTATGGATAGGCATCAAAATTTCCGCCCCACATCAGTGTGAATAGATCCACCATGCAGTGTCTGAAGCTTTCCAGCACAGCTGAAGGTGTTGTGAAGTAGCTGACTTGTGTGTACCTTGATGCCTTTAAGCATGGGGCTGGGGGAAGGATCCCTGGGGTGAGAGCCCAGGGCCAGCCCAGCTCTGCCTGCGCTTTATATCGCCGTAGGTCACTCTCCTCTTCCCTCTGCGTTTGTTTTCAAACCTGCACAATGAAGAAACTGAGCGAGATGAATTATCTTTTCAGGACTCTTCTCTCGAGTCAGGCTTTTCTAGTTTTTACAGAATTCAAATATAAACCATTTAATAGGAGAGTCAAAGTGAGCCTAAAATAGGAATTGGAGAGAATATGGACTTAACATCTAATATGGCTGCTAGTTTCTTTATTATAAATAGATGTATTTGTCATATTACCGAGTTTAGGGCACATGTATCCCTGACACTTTTGTGTAAAATAGCATTGATTAAAAGTGACAAGGAACTGATTATTTAAAATTAATCTGTGCTGAAGAAGTTCTGTAGGCTGCATCTCTGCTAGGTGCCTTAAACTAGCTTTCTCTTTGGGCACACCCCTTAATCTGTCTGTTCTCATTTTGCCAATTTGTAAATTGAGGTGTCATTTCAATTCTTCTCTCTACTGGTTACATACCATGGTCAGTAAAGCTTCTCACATTGCAACTAGTAGGATTATAGAACACTCTGTCCTTTACACTTACGTGGCTGCTTCAGTGCAGAAATTCCTAAAGTGATTGTTAGGTAGCTATTTTTAAGATACATAAATAATAGGAATATTATCTAGATTTGCTCAGTTTTGTAATTTAGTGATACAGTTCTGTGTGATGAGTTCTTGTGTTCTAAGAAAAATTAAGATTGTTTTAAGACAAGTGAGAGTATATTAAAAACATTATTTCCGAAGGACTTTTATGATTTTTAAATGTCTGAGCGACTTAAAGCAAGTAGAGATTTTGTTTCATTTTAAGAATGGGGAAGAGAGAAGGTGACCTTTAATAAAAGCAAATCAAAAGTAAATGTAAGGGGGACGCCTGGGTGGCTCAGTTGGTTGGACGACTGCCTTCGGCTCAGGTCATGATCCTGGAGTCCCGGGATCGAGTCCCGCATCAGGCTCCCAGCTCCACGGGGAGTCTGCTTCTTCCTCTGACCTTCTCCTCGCTCATGCTCTCTCATTGCCTCTCTCTCAAATAAATAAATAAAATCTTTAAAAAAAAAAAAAAAAGTAAATGTAAGGAAGATCCCACTGGAATAGATGGTATTTGCTTTTCCTGAGATTTTAAAACTAAATCAGCTAGGTGTAGAAGCAGTAGTAATGGTAGAAATAGTGCAAAGGGGAAAGAGCTCAGAACCCCTGAGGGCCTGGTGGTTTCATGGGCAGGAAAAGGAAATTCTCTACTTAAAGGAATAAAATGTGGACAATCATAGCAATCCAAGTTCTTTGTGGAATTCAAGTGGACATTTTATTCTACATGTATATAGGCAGTGAAACAACAGAATCCCCAACTTCACACATGGACATTTCTCTAAATGGATGTAGGAGGTAGCACTCAAAACACTAAGTGCTAAGAAAGAAGACAAATCTATCATCTATCTAGTTGGAATGGTTGATAAATTATGGTTATATTGCATGTGTTTGTGCAGATGAATGTGTTCTTACAATTTTTTTTAATGTTTTTTATCTTTTTTTTTTTTAAAGATTTTATTTATTTATTTGACAGAGAGCGATCACAGTAGACAGAGAGGCAGGCAGAGAGAGAGAGAGGGAAGCAGGCTCCCTGATGAGCAGAGAGCCCGATGCGGGACTCGATCCCAGGACTCTGAGATCATGACCTGAGCCGAAGGCAGCGGCTTAACCCACTGAGCCACCCAGGCGCCCCTGTTCTTACAATTTTTATGTAGATTTAAACTTAGCTTTATCTCTGCATGTTAGTCTTAAACCTCAAAGAATGTGTCAGAAATTATTGGGAGAACTATTCTGTAATCTACCCTTTTCTCCAGAATGGAAGAAATCTTTGTTTTTGTGGATTTCAGAAATATGGGCTCGCTATTGCATTTCTTCTTAGAAATACATAGGTATATAATCCTGTCTTGGAAATTTGGCATATATTTTTACAAATGTTGTGATTAAAAGTAATGATTAATGGGAGCATTGTACTATTTTTAACTTAGTCTCCTCAAGGAATTCACCTTGATGTTCACCACAATATCATGATCACTATTAAGAAACTTGGCAGAATGGGGCACCTGGGTGGCTCAGTGGGCTAAAGCCTCTGCCTTCAGCTCAGGTCATGGTCCCAGGGTCCTGGGATCAAGCCTCGAGTCGGCCTCTCTGCTGAGCAGGGAGCCTGCTTCCCTTCCTCTCTCTCTGCCTACCTCTCTGCCTACTTGTGATCTCTGTCAAGTAAATAAGTAAAATCTTTATAAATAAATAAATAAGAGAGAGATAAAGAACAAACTTGGTGCAAGGGCCTCTGGTGGCTCAGTCAGGTTAAGTGCTTTTGGCTCAGGTCATGATCCAGGATGGGATCAAGCTCCCTGCTCAGCAGGGAGCCTGCTTAGCCCTGTGCCTCTGCTTGCCACTCTGCCTGCTGTGTGCGCTTGCTCACGCTCTCTCTGTCAAATAAAATCTTAAAAACAAAAACAAAAACTTGGCACAATACTATTATTTGATATGCAGTCTGTACTTAAATTTCATACTTACCCCATAATGTTCTATTATATACCTGTGTTTTCATTAAAGAATCCAACTAAGTATTCTACATTGCAGTTGTCATGTCTCTCTAGTCCCTGCTTTTTGTTTCTAGCAGGAGTCCATTCCACGTTGTATCACCTACTGCCTACCCACCCTTGTTTTTTTTATTCATGGAATGAAAAATCCAGCCTAGGTTGGAATGCCACCTCATTTGGGTTTGACTGACTGCTTGGACATGATTAGGCTCAGGGTTGTACCTTTTTTGAAGACAGGAATACCTTCTCTGTGTCCCATTGGGAAGCATATGATGTCATGTTGTTTCATTGTTGGTCATGTTGTTTGATCATAAGATAAAGGTAGTGTCTGAGTTTTGCATTGTAATGGTACCTTTCCCATCTATGATGAAGTTGTAATCAGTAGTACTTTGAGAATGTGTCTTGCTCCCCAACATTCTTTCCCCCCATGGGTTTCGTATCCATTACAGACATTTGCCTAATCATATATTACTCTTTTTATGTCTGTCATCTTTTACATTTCTTAGTTGGCAATGTTCTGTAAAGAGTAGCTTTCTCTACCATCTGCTTTACGAGGAAGATTTTTTTTTTTTTTTTTTTTTTTTTTTTTTTTTTTTTTTGTTCTTTATGTTAGAATTACCCCAGACCTTTTGTGTTAGAGTCCATCCCCCAGGGCAGGAACTGGGGGTGAGACTCTGGTATTACTACTTTGGAAAGTGCTCTGGCTGACTCCAGTGTGGAGGTAGCCAGGGTTAACAACAGCTGCTCTGTTTCTTAACTGGTTAAGAACCTGTGTCTTTCCTTGGACTCACATGAATCAGAATCTCCGTGGGAGCAGATGGAAGCTCAGAAATTGGTGACTTTTGTAAAGGTCAGCAAGAGTCCTTTGTTACCCATTCACTGTCAAATTACTGTTCTGCAAGGAGTGCTTACTATTCTGTGGAAGGTGGACTTAAATGTTGGAAAAATATCAAGGTTAATGCACAGTAGACAATACTTGGGATAAGCATAAATACATACCACTCAGGTATGTCACTCTTTCTAGCTTGTTTGGTGCTTTATTTTAAAGTGTGGGCAAGGGGTGCCTGAGTGGCTTGGTCAGTTAAATGTCCAACTCTTGACTTGGGCTCAGATCGTCATCACAGGGTCATGAGATCAAGCCCCGCCTCAGGCTCCAGGCTGGGCATAGAGCCCACTTAAGATTCTCTCCCTAGGCTCCCCCATCCCACCCCACTTGCATGCTCTCTCTGACTCTTAAATAAACAAACAAACAAAAACCTGGTAAAAAACTTTCCTCCTTTTCTCTGGATCACCTGTTATTATAATCCACAAATACCAGGCCAGAAACGTCTGTGGGATGCTGCCATATGTCTGTTTTCATGCCTTTAAATATACTTTGGCATGCTATGTGTATCAGGATTAGCTTTGGCTGTGTGTTACAGGGGAAAAAAATGGTTTAAATGAGTTTTCCTTCTTCATCAAGAGAGGTGAAGGGTAGACAATCCAAGGCTGGGAGTGGTGGTACTGCATCATCTAGGACAGGTGCTCCTGTTGGCTTAGTTAGCATACTGCCTCCCAGATCAGGATGACTGCTCAAGCTCCAGCCATTGAATCTGATTCCAGCCAGCAAGGACGAAGGATAAAAAATCAGCAGCCGCCTCCTATATGGACACTACCTGACCATAGCTTTTTACACTTCCACGGGTTAGTCATGTTTGCCAGAACATAACATCAGGTACCTCTGCCACAAGAGAAGCTGGGAAGCAATGTCTGTAACTGTAGAGATGAGTAACCCTGCCCCACTGGATTTAGTGATATTACCTGCAAATAGGGCCTTCGAGGGTGCAGGTGAGCTTTTAAGTCCTCTCAAAAATGAAACCAAACAAAAACCCCGTCTCTCCTGCTCTCCCCCCACCCACCCTGCGCTGCCCAAAAAAACACCCCAGAATAATCGAAATTGATTCTGGAGGAGAAAATGGGATTTTTCAGATTCTACTCCTGCAGATTATTTTCATATCGAAACAAAGGGGAAAAACACCATTTTCACAGAATGTATTATGTTTTTGGATACTAGTTAGAATGAATTCTACTTCCAAATAGCTATGAGGTAATTTCCTGATTTGCTGTTTAGGGGAACAATTCTCTGACAAGTTTTGTTTTAGTATAGAACTTCTCTGTGGGGAAGTACTAGGTTGGAATGGCTTTGCCTTCACTGTGTATTATTAGACCTGGTTCTTTGTCTAAACTCAGATCACTAATACTATTAAGTCTATCTACTGATCACCACTTTTTGAAACACAAACTTGTTTTTAAAGTCAATAATTAAATTTATCAAAGCTTAATCCGTTTTCTTTCTTACCATTTCTTTTTATGTTCCTTTTAACCCCCCCCCGGCTTCACTTTTCTTCTTGCTGAAGAGCCTACTATTGTAAGTCTGTGAGGCTCTGTGATGCCATTTATTGCAAAACTGGGTTAGAGGAGTGAAGGTTGGCCCGGACCTGCCCTCAACACGCGAGGACGCTCCTCCCCTGCGGCCTGGCGTCTACGGCTGCTGAGGAGAAGCTTGCTGGTCCTTAGAAGCTCTCACAGGGAAGTCGGTTACTCATTAAGGTTGACTCTTTAATCCTTGATGCCCTGTAGGTTAGCAGTGGATCTCTTTTACTTTAAGTGTATATTGCCTGGTAAGAAGTTGGTTTTGATGACTCAATGTTTCAAAGACTCGACTTTCTTTTTATGTATTGCTTCCTCTTTCTTTTAGAGTTGTTTCATTTTTTTACTCGTGTTTTCTCACTGCTGCTTTGTAACATGAAAGGAGAATTGATGCACCTTGACTTTGGATAAATCCTTTGCTTCTGTTCCATTCCAGAACTTTGCTCACCCTCCCACCCCACCCTGCCAATGTATTCTAACTGGAACCTGCCAGGTGGATTTTTTTTTTCTAATAGAGCCAGAGTCGGTTCTTCCAGCAGACAAAAAGTCTCTAGTTCCTGCTTAGCATCTGGCTCATGCAGTACTTAATTGGCAGACTTTGAGTTTAGAAATGACAAGATTCAGAAGTGCTCGAACAGTAGGGAAGAGGCCATTGGCAGCTCCTGAACAGAGCAAGAGCTGAAGTTGCCATGGCCCAGGACAGCATCCATAGCTGAATGTTATTTCCTGGCGTTTGGGTTAGCAGGAGTTAGCTCAAGTGCTGTTGTCTTCATAATTTTGATAGCATCTTTGGAATCTTCCCAGAAGTCTCCAGAACAATAGTGTGGTCTGAAAATTGCAAAGTTTCTCTTTATCGAAGAGGCAAGAAAGATGAACGTTTTCTTTGGTTTTTAGCTAGTAGAAGGTGCTCTTTAAGAAACAATATTTTAGGGACGCCTGGATGGCTCAGTTGGTTAAGCAGCTGCCTTTGGCTCAGGTCATGATCCCGGCATCCTGGGATCGAGTCCCACATCGGGCTCCTTGCTTGCCAGGGAGCCTGCTTCTCCCTCTGTCTGCCACTCTGTCTGCCTATGCTCGCGCTCGCTCTCTCTCTCTCTCTCTCTCTCTCCCTGACAAATAAATTAAAAAAAAAATCTTAAAAAAAAAAAAAAAGAATATTTTAGGGTCACCTGGGTGGCTCAGTGGGTTAAAGCCTCTGCTTTCGGCTCAGGTCATGATCCCAGGGTCCTGGGATCAAGCCCCACATCGGGCTCTCTGCTCCACAGAGAGCCCACTTCCTTCTCTCTCTCCCTGCCTGCCTCTCTGCCTACTTGTGGTCTCTGTCAAATAAATAAATAAAATCTTTAAAAACAACAACAATATTTTATGAGTTGAAAGGAATTTTTTAATCCATTCTCTTAGCCTTACTACTTAGGATTTCTTATTATAGGTACAGCTCTTTTGTCAGAAAAAAAAATCAAAGTAAATAACTTATTGTATACACTAGTACCTCTAGGAGGCCTTGGTTACTTAGCTATGGGGAGAAACTTTCTGTGCCTTTTTTTTTGTTTGTTTTGTTTTAAAGACCAGTATTCTGTTCAGGTCATGAGTTGAGTAAACTTAATTTCAGTTCCAGACCAAAATCCATTAAAACAAAACAAACAAAACAAAGCAAAACACCCCAGTACTATCTGTTGTACAAACCAAAGGGAAACACTGGCATCCTTCCAGGTTCCTGACGGCTGGTCTTACTGGCTGGCAGGCTGGTCTCCATGATGTCTTAGGTTCTGTTCCCCACAAAGGAAATAAACTTAACCTTACTGTTTGCTCATTCTTGTATCTCCTCATGATAGATGATTAGGAATTACTTGTTGGCAGACTTCACCAGTTATGCAAACTTTCAGTTGAGCAGCTTTGTTCTTATGTTATTTCAAGCTATAACATAGAGCCTGCCAAGAAGTCCAAAGGAGGTTTTGCCAATAGGCATCTGGCAGAAATCCACTGGGAAGCTGCTTGGGTCATGTGACTGTCCTTCACCTGAAGGTTTAGGAAGAAGGGTTCAGGATAATGAAGCTGAACATTAACTTAAATGTAAAGAATGTGTAATAAGAAAGGGTAATGCTGATGAGGTTTTTTTTTCAAGCTTGATCTCAGAGACTTGAAGTCACAGGTGCAAGAGGCTTATCATAACCCATTGTTCTGGCTTCTTAGTTTTGTAAGTAAGAATTATCTACATATCCACATCCTGGAAACAGGGCTTACTATGTAGAACTCTACTCAACAGTAATTTGTACCACAGAGCCAGTTTAATGACTGTCAAATAGGCAGGATAATAATGTGAGGTGCCTTATATTCCCAGAGGAAAAGTTCCTTTAAAAGGAACTTATGGTTAGGGGGCACCTGGGTGGCTCAGTGGGTTAAAGCCTCTGTCTTCGGCTCAGGTCATGATCCCAGAGTCCTGGGATCGAGCTCCACATTGGGCTCTCTGCTCAGCAGGGAGCCTGCTTTCCCCCATCTCTCTGCCTGCCTCTCTGCCTACTTGTGATCTCTGTCAAATTTAAAAAAAAAAAAAAAAAAAAAAAATGCAACTTACGGTCAGGGAGGTGCTCGGTGGATATGGAATTAGCGTGAAGGGAACTGGGTGATATTCAGAAATGTCTTCATCAAGCCTCAGACATCTGATGAGTCAACTTTTTATTAAGGTGCTGTTGCCAGGGGCACGCCTCACTGCCCATCAGTGCGGGGCATCCCCTCTTGGTACGTTTAGTTTGCTTCTTTCTGACACTGCTTTTTCTGTTGGACAGGCTCGGTTGGTCCTGTTTTCATCCCAGCACAGAAGTTTTCTGTCTGCATATGGATTTTTTATGTCTTCACCCCTTTTTTCTGTTAAAATTTGGTCCTTTTGGCCCTTTTCTACTGACCACCCCTCCTTTTTCAAAACCTCACACAACTTTTAAGTTTGTTGTTAGTCTTCATATTGGGTGTGTTGATTCCTGCTTGAGTCCCACCCTCAAAAAACAACAACAAAAAGCGCTGATGGCCTTTCGTCACTGTGTCAGAAAGATTATTTGGCTTTTGTTCAGCTTTTGCGGCAGCAGCCTAGGTGTGAGCTTTTCTCCTGGGAGAGGTGTCTTCAGCATCTTCTAGGCCAGGACACATGCCCATACTGTGCCTGCGAGTCTCCGCGGCGTTCGCTCCAAGGATGCCTGTTAACATTACTCCTCTGAAGACAGAAGTTGCTCTCTGGGATCAGTCCCGGGAAAAGTGTTTTTTACTAAGCAAATGGATAGTTTTTCTCTTCCAGGCATACTCAATTATGCGGCTGATTTTCTTTTTTTAAATCAGCTGCTAGGAAGCTTAGAGCCAAGTGTATACAAGAACAGCATTCCTGGCTTCATCTTTTATATTCAGGTCCTTATGCTCTTATTTCTTCACCTCCTTTGTTTTACTTCTAGATTATGTGTATTTTCTAAGCAGCCTAAAATTTTTCTGGAACAAGGCCCATAAAATAAATAATTACACAGTCGTGGCAAAATACAATGGGGCAGATCTGAGTGAATTACACACTGGGTTTCATCTGATCATTAAAAAGGTCTTTATCACTGTCAGGCCAAAAACAAAAGTATATTATTCAGAAGAACATGGTATAGGTGTTTTCAGTGAGATAAAATACTTAGACCCTATCTTTACTTTAAAAAAGTTAATATTAATGCATCAATTTTACCATAAGGACCAGAATGACAAATTTTTATTGAGCACAATTTATGGTCAATGTCTAAATTAATTCAGTTATTAAAATAAGAAAGTCCCCTGGACTTTGCAGAACACACTGGCGGGCTGTGAGATATGGTGCTTTGCATACAGAGGCACTATTCTTAGCACTGGGTAATACTAAAGAACAAGTAACTAATGTTACTCGTTCAGTGTTTTTCACTAGTGAATAGCAGCAGAAGTGACTTGGCCAAGCCGTGCGGGGTAGGGCCCTATCACAGCTCTCACAGCAGAGAGTTCAGTGGCAAGTCAGACCCTCTTCTGGAATATTTGTTCTAAGAGGGCTGGTATAGAGATGCAGGGAGGCTTCGTGTAGCCGACTGCTGTATTAAGACCTGCGGTGTCGTACTATGTCCTGGGAAACGTCAGGAATACCAAGGTGTAAAGAAAGTAGTACAGCTATGTGTACATATGCTGAAGAAACAATCCAATGATTTTCCTGGAGTTGAATTTGAGGTTCACTCTTAACAGGAAATAGGAGGTACATGGAGGTTACAGGTCACTGAAGAGACTTAGAAGAGCGCAGTTCAGATGATTTTCATTTGTAGAAAACTTGGCATGGGGGTCTCGAATCCTGAGTTGCTTTCTGTTTTGTAAGTGTGAAAGGCGTGGTTCAAAATAGGATTTCCGCCTTTAATATATTCGTTGGCCATAAAACACATGTATTGGTATGAGAATTTGGAAATACCTGTTAACTGTAAATGTTAATCCTCTGATCCAGCGTTTATGTTACATAAGATCTTGGAAGTATTTACATAGGAGCCTAAGATTTATGTTTAGAGATTTGATTGCAGGTTTACAGAAATTAGTGAAAAAATAGGGAAACCAAACTTTCTGCAGATCTTGAAAATAGCTCCTTCAGATTCAACAAAATAATTGTCAGGTAAAAATGAAGGACTTGTGTGAAGGTTTTTCTTGACAACTTTTCCATGACATGGTTATTTTATTCTCACAGCAAAAACAAACATTGAGATTCTAAGTTATAAAGTACCTTAAACACGCGTAAGATGGGTGTGAGCAGGGGCTCAGTGGGTTAAAGCCTCTGCCTTCGGCTCAGGTCATGATCCCAGGGTCCTGGCATCGGGCTCTCTGCTCAGAAGGGAACCTGCTTCCTCCTCTCTCTCTGCCTGCCTCTCTGCCTACTTGTGATCTCTGTCTGTCAAATGAATAAATAAAATCTTAAAAAAAAAAAAAGATGGGTGTGTGCAAATGAGACAACAAACCTGTTGCTGTCAGATCCCTGTTCTGTTAGAGCATCATCTTTTTTTGGTGTGTGATTCAATTAAACTATTCTTAAAGTTTCTTTAAGTTTTTTTGAGGCATAATTGACATACAACATTGGTTTTAGGAGTACAACATAATGATTTGGTATTTGTTGCTATTGCAAAATGATCACAAGAAGTCAACATCCATTACCATAGTGATTGTTTTTCCTTGTGATAAGAACTTGTACGATCTCTCCTAACCTTCAGATATGCAGTATAGTATTAACTATAGTAATCAAGCTATATATTATATTCCTGTGACTTATTATATAGCTGGAAGTTTGTGCCATTTGACCCCCATTACATCATTCTTAATCTTTAATTACCCCTTTTCTTCAAAATAAGGCATTTTTCTTTTAAAGATTTATTTATTTATTTATTTGACAGGGAGAGATCACAAGTAGGCAGAGAGGCAGGCAGAGAGAGAGAGAGAGGTGGAAGCAGGCTCCCTGCTGAGCAGAGAGCCCGATGCGATGCGGGGCTCCATCCCAGGACCCTGGGATCATGACCTGAGCGGAAGGCAGAGGCTTTAACCCATTGAGCCACCAGGCGCCCCAAGGCTTTTTTTTTTTTTTTTTTTTTTTAAGTAGGCTCCACACCTAATGTGGGACTTGAACTCACACCTGAGATCAAGAACTGAGATTGAGTTGGATGCTGTACCAACTGAGCCCTCTGGTGCCCCCAAATAAATAAATTTTAACGGACTACCTCTGATGCCATTTTTTGCACATTGATGATCAAAGGCTTAAGCTTTTGCCAATGATATGTGGGAAATTTCTTTTGCCTGAGGAAGTCCTACCAAGGTAGATAGAAGAGTGATAGCACCAGGGAAGGCAGCACTCCTCACCTGGGAGTTCTGTTCGGCTGTTACATGGGTTCTGTTTTTGGTTTTGTTTTGGGATTTTTTGTTTTTTTGTTTCTGTTTTTGTGGTTTTTTGGTCTGTTTGTTTTGAGAGAGAGCGAGCTCCAGGGGGGTAAGGGGAAAGGAAGAAGGACAAGCTGACTGCCTGCTGAGCAGAGAACCCCATGTGGGCCTTGATCCCAAGACCCTGAGTTTATGACCTGAGCTGAAGTCACTTGCTTAACTGACTGAGCCACCCAGGTGCCCCTGGGGTGTTCTTAGGAATCACTTCTGCATCTCTGTATTATAAAGCACATACATACCTACTGGAAGCAGGGTATGTCCTCTTTTTTGTTTTAAATAAACATGGCTTAAATAAATGTTTTAAATAAACATGTCCAGTTCTGAACGCTGGCTGCACCACCAGTCAGTATATGACCATGTACAAGTCCCTTACTCTATTTCTTCCAGTTTTCTCTTTTTTAAGATGGAAATGTTTTTCTTGGCTGTATGGGTTGTGAGATGTAGATGAGGTGATACACCTTACAGAGAAAATATAAACTCTTACCACACAGGACTCCTGTATACCACTGCTCCCTGATCATAGGTACCTTCTCCTCAAACCTGAATTTTGATCTCAGCATGCATTTTACCCATCTCCCACTATGTTAGACACAAAGGTAGCACCCACATGTTCCATGAATGTCTCAACTGGGATTCCACCATTCTGTGTGAACAGAGTGGGAAACTTTTTGTGTAACTTGATTATTAATTTTAAACGTTCAGAATCTTTGACTCAAGCAGTTTTACTAAGAATTTATATAGTAGAGGGCACAATTTTTTTTTTTTTTTGAAGATTTTTTATTTATTTATTTGACAGACAAAGACTACAAGTAGGCAAGAGAGGCAGGCAGGGGGAGAGAGGAGGAAGCAGGCTCTCCCGGGAGCAGAGAGCCCGATGTGGGTCTCGATCCCAGGACCCTGGGATCATGACCTGAGCTGAAAGCAGAGGCTTTAACCCACTGAGCCACCCAGGCGCCCCCACAATTTTTTGTATAAAGATTTGATGGCAGCATTACATGAATTAGTTGAAAACTGTTAAACACACAGACGCATGCATGGAGAGGAGACAGCCGTGGTGAGTCTAACTGGAGGAATGCCCTGTTTAATGGGATGAGGCAGGGCCATATGAATGACATTGGGAAGAGATCTAAGCTGTATCGTTACAGTAAAAAAAAAAAAATTAGACCATGTTATTTGTAGCATGTTAGCATTCATTTACTATTTTGGTTTATTAAATCCATTTCCCTCCATGAAATAGGTCTGCATATCCTTACCTAGTTTCTTTTCCACTGGGTTTGGTCATTCTTCTTGAGCATTTTGCCTAGAAGAATTATACTTATTTGGGCCTGGTGCTTAATTTAGGTAATTAGTTGATTATAGAGGTAACAGTTGCTTAGGTCAATGTAAATTTTTCTGATTGATTTTTGGTAACTCCTACTAGACAGATTTTTGACACTTTCAGATTTATCGACGTATGTTTTTGTATTTCCCTTCTCTCATTTCAATGTCTTATTGTTACATAGACAAAAACGTTTTCTTTTAAAGAACCAGCCCAGTGTTTTTGTTACTTCCAGAATGTTTACTAATTCATTTTTTTAAAAAAATCTTTGCTTCAGAGGAAGGAAACTATAGATTATTAAGAAAAATTCCTACCAGATAGTATGAGTAAACAGTGTTCTGTGGTGGAATGGCCTTCTGGTAAGTGCGTGTTGGGGGGCAAGTGGAATGGCCAATTCATTCAGATGTGGGTTTCTGCTGTTGAGCAGCGTGTTCCCCACAGACCCGCGATACTGAGTCCTCTGTGCTCTCTGCACTCTGGGCTTAACGGGGAGAAGATGGAACTGCTAATGCCCCTGGGAATTTGTGTGTCCTAAGAGTGGTGGTCATTTGGTGGACCAACATTAGGTAGCACAAAGTTTGTTTTCACATCCAGTAAAAATAAATGAGCCCAGTGCTGCTGTTTCTTTTGACTAAGATTTTCAGAAACTGCTTAAAATGATCACATTCTCAAGATTTTCCTAGTTCCTGGGATGCTTGAAAGCAAAACTGTTGACATGTTTGAGACTTTACAAATTTGTAGAGATTGGTAAATGAGAAATTAGACTGAAGCTGTTTCATGGCTCTGTGTGAACAGACTACAGTACTTGAAGGACCAACATGAGTACTTGGAATTTACAGTATCCTCCCGTAACAGGAATGTAAGAAGGCTCGAGAGAATTCCGTGAAGTGTTTCTTACCAAGTAGTTAATGTGTACATTTCTGACTACATATATTTTCTAATATCTGTATAAATCTTAATTGGTAGGTGTACTTAAAACCACAACTGCATATTAAGTTAGTGTATTCAATTGTAGTTCACCTTAAAATATTTCTTGGCATATATGGGAAATCTGTACCTGCCTCTCAATTTTGCTGTAAGCCTAAAATTGCTCTTAAAAAAAAGTCTTAGAAAATAAAAAATATTTCTTGGAATAAATTTCTTAGATGACTTCTCCTTGGATACATTTTTTTTTTAAATGTTGTTAGAAATTAAGCAAGTATTGGGGTGCCTGGGTAGCTCAGTTAAGCATCTAACTTCTGATTTCAGCTTGGGTTTGATCTCAGGGTTGTAAGTATGGGACCCACATTGGGCTCCACAGTAGACAAGGAGCCTGCTTAAAAAGTAAGCAAGTATTAATGTATGAACATGTGTACTGCTTCTGCATTTTAGAACTTATAGCTCACCAGTAAGATCACTGAATCTTGGTTTAGCCTTTTTCTTTTTTTTTTTTTTTTTAAGAATTTATTTTATTTTATTTTTTATTTATTTGACAGAGATCACAAGTAGGCAAGAGCGGCAGGCAGGGAGAGAGAGGAGGAAGCAGGCTCTCCGCGGAGCAGAGAGCCCGATGCGGGGCTCGATCCCAGGACCCCGGGATCATGACCTGAGCCGAAAGCAGAGGCTTTAACCCACTGAGCCACCCAGGCGCCCCAGCCTTTTTCTTTTTAACAGCCTTTTCTGTTCTCTGGTGTGTGTCTTTTGGCCCTATGGGAGTGACCGTTTAAAGGGAGATGACTCAGGAAGGACATAGTTGGCTTGAAGTGGGAAGTTGAGAAGTAAAGTATACAGATAAAATCCATTTTTGAAAAGTCTTTGAGTTAGCCTTCAAAATGTTTTCCAATTTTTCTGTGTGTTAAGTGGCAAAGGAAGGGCAGAGATGGGAGGAATAATGGACTATATGGGAAAGAATCTTAGGGCATTTTGCCACTGAAGTGATCTATCATCCTGTCCTTTGCTTGGGTGTGGTTGTATACTGAACAGTGACAGTAAGGTTTTACACAATTCAGTCATATAATGAGACTCAGGAATTTTTTTGAGAAGCGTTCATTAGGTGTTTACAAAGCAAAACCTACACGGCTATGGTGTAGACTTGTGTCCTTGGATACATTATTGATGTGTGGCCCAAAACTTCATTTGCTTGTCAGGAATCTAAACTCTGTCACTTTGACTTACCTTTTAAATCTGTAGATCAGTGACATCCTAAGGTCAAAGAAAATTGGTGTAGAGAAAAGTGACCTTTTAAAGTCAGATGTCTTCAGAAGGAACAGATGTTCTCAACTTCAGGTTAACTCTTAGCAACGAACTCTTGTCAGCTTCCTAATATTCCTACTGTATGAGTGCCCCCATCCCTCTGCCAATGATAAAAGCCTACTTTTACCAAATACACGTATGTCCTGTCTTTCCAACAGCAATCAGAAACGGAGACTGTCCATCTGTTTATCCCAGCCCTATCTGTTGGCGCCATTATCGGCAAGCAGGGACAGCACATCAAGCAGCTCTCTCGCTTTGCAGGAGCTTCTATTAAGGTACTGTTCTGCCAACTGTGGCTCTTAGTGCTTTACTGACAGTAAGTTACAGGAACATGAGTCGTCGTGCCACTTCATAATTAAACTGAATATGGCATTCTATACTGGGGCTACATAGGGTGTGGCTATGATGGAAAGCCCCAAACTACAGCTTCAACAAAGTTGACTTTCAGAAAAAAGTATTCTGGAGGTAAGCAATCCAGTGCTGCTGTAGTAGTTTTGGTCGACTAAGTCCCTGGACCTATGTTCTAGCTCATTTTCCCCAGGCATGGCTTTGGTCCCTCCTGGTCCCACATGACAGTGTTCGGTGCTCTCACAAGTCTGTGGTCCAGCCAGCTGGAGGACACGAAGAATCTTCCTCTTACAGAATTTTCTTATTAGCTGCCATAGAATATTTTATCTCTATTTCATTGCTCAGAAACTGCATCACATATTTGAAAGAGCCAAGAGGGAAATATTGGAGCTAAATACTTTATTATTATGGAAAGTGGAATAACCAATATCAGAGGCCACCAACTGGATAACTGTGTACTCTGAAGATTCTGTATTTTCATATGCTGAGAAGCAATTTAGTAAGACAGTGCATTGTGTTTTTAAGCTATGTACAAATTGATAATGGCTCAATACAGTGACAGCTTTCTTTAGGAAAGCATCAGTCCAGTGGGGGTGGTTTTTTGGTTGTTGTTAATATTTTATAAAATTTTTTATTTAAAGGAATACAGTACGGGGCCCCTGGGTGGCTCAGTCTCTTGAGCTTCTGACTCTTGATTTCAGCTCAGGTCATGGTCTCAGGATGCTGGGATCAAGCCCTGTGTAGGGCTCCATGTCCAGTGGGGAGTCTGGTTCTCTCCTCTTCATGTGCACTTTCTCTAATAAATAAATGAATCTCTAAATAAAACCTTAAAAAAATAGTACATAAAAAAGTTGCACGCAAATGTTTATAGTATCTTTATTTCCAGCTGTCCCCCAATGGGAAGCAGCACATATGGGCAATAGACAAATAGATAAACTGTGGTCAGATCTCATGTTGCATTCTAAGGGAAAGAAATCAGACCCAAAGGCCATATACTCTCTGATCCATTTATATTTAAAATCTGAAGGCAGAAATATAGGGATAGAAAAAACATTCAGTGGTTGCTAGGAATTGGAGGTGGAGAGGCTTGAATACAGAGACATAGCAGGAAGAATTGTGGACAGTGACTGAACTACTGTTATTTTGATTGTGGTAGTGGTTATCTGCCTATGCATTTGTTACCAAAGAGTGAATGCTACTGTATGTAAATTAGTTAATAAAGATGCAAAACACAGAAACAGTCCTCATATGGTCTCTTGTAGCAAAAGATAACAAAACACATGAACAGGAAATACAGCCAAGATAAACAGGTAAAGGAAAAAGAGACCGTAAAAGAAGGGTGAACCAACTTTACGGTCCTGCAAGTTTCCTGAGTTAAAAAGAAGTCTGACACATGCATAAAGAACCTAGTAGACTGACTTTGGAAAAACTGCAATGAACATTTCATGAATGAGAACTGAGTATTTGGGTATTTAGTTCTCTTGTTTTCAGGCTTCATGGAGGTTTTATAATGAGGTTTTGTTTCCAAGAGAGTCTGAAACACGTATAATCTGAAAGACGCACCACCACTCTTGAAACTTGGCTGGATTTACATATCCATAAATTTCATATATGTTCTTACTGGGCATATATTTGGTATTTGCTAATTATTTGTGTTCACTTATTGGACATTTAGACTGTTCCTAACTTTGCACAAACAATGCAGTGATGGACAAAGTTCTTCTAGCCAAGTTTTTATATACAGCCTTATTCTTTAAGGTAAGTCTATAAAAGTAGATTTGGTGAGTTGTGTGTTTTCAGGCTTTTCAGAGGCTAGAGCAATTTTTACTCTTAAACTCCGTGTACGAGTGCCCTTAGCCCCAGCCCTCCCTCACCAGTATTGACAAATCTAGTCAGAAAGATAAAGAATGATATCTTTGTTCCAGGGGTTTCCATGAATAATTCTAAGGGCTTAGACTAAACGGAAGTAATTATTTACTTGTTTTATAGACTCAAAATTAGTGAGTCTACAAAGTAGGAATAGTAAGAATAATAGTATTAGCATGGCTCTAGGTGACAGAGGAAAGGAGAAAAGATGACTCCACATTTGTTGACTGTAAACATTGTGGGAAGAGCTCTAGTAGACTATATTAGTAACTGACAGGGATTATAATGAATGGTAGAATTTGGGGAAGTTTTTATCAGATTTTTTGCTTCCCATTCTTACATAATAATAAATTTGGTAAGTAATAAGAATTTGCTTCTTACACAGCATATGTCTTAGCAGATTTTTTTCTTTTAAAACAACTCCTACCAGCTGGGTCCCCAAGTCCTGTGACTATGGAAGAATGCTGGGTTCTTCTCCCTTCAACAGCCTCTGGAACACTTCCCCTGACCCAGGCTTTTTGTGTGATTTTATATACTCTGCAAAAAGAGGAAAGCCGTTTACTTTCCTTCTGCCAAATTAATGTTCGTTTACTTCCCGTTACTCTACTGAGCATACTTCAGGGGTATTTACCAATAGTCTTAGATCTGTGAACATAGCAGTTTCTTGCACATATAGACCTGGGGGTTCTGATGCATATGGGCCAAAGACCACACTTTGAGCACCATTGGTGTAGTGATGAGGAACTTGGGCAGTGGAGACAGACCCAGTTCTCTCTCCAGTTGGATTAGCTGGGTGAACATGGACGGGCCACTTAGCTTCTTCAGCCTTCGGTTTGCCCCCTGTAAAGAACATGCACCACCTCATTGGAACCCAGCGAGGATTCTCTGAGATCGCATGTGGACCTTCACATCAGGGCCTGGCACAGTGTAAGCACACAGTTCATGGCAGGACTGATGAACCCATGTTAGTCACTGCTGCTCTGTAACTTCCTTCCAAAGGCTTCCATTCCACATTTCAGTAAGTCGTGCACAAATGTCAGGCTGGTGTGTGGAAGGTTTCTATCAGTGGCACCTGAAAGTATCATCCCCCCTTGATGTGCCTGTTACAGATTGCTCCAGCTGAAGCCCCAGATGCTAAAGTGAGGATGGTGATTATCACCGGGCCACCAGAGGCTCAGTTCAAGGTATGTGTTCTAGAGTGTGAGCACAGGTTACCAATGAATGGACTCAAAGAATGTTAATGCCTTCTTTTCAGGAACTGTGTAACCTGGCTTCTCCCTTAAATACATCTAAAACCCAGTAAAAAGGATCTCCCAACAGAAAATCATAAGACTAAAAACTGAGTAGAAACATAACCAAAGTTACATTTCAAAAATAAAGTTAACTTTGTTTTCAACTTTGAGAGTTTTGTAATGGTTGCTGGGTTTACCTATCTCCCAAAGGAGAATTTGCTCAGTGCCTTGTTACCTTGTGAAAGTGAGACCTTTAAGACAAATTTACAAAGCTGCCCAGTTATTATGCCATGGACAACTTGTTCCCTAATTTTTCCTCTTGTCCTTGGGAAACCTTAACCTTGAATTAAAATGTCCCCCTTTCCTCTTACCCTTGTAATTAACTAACTCTGACCCCTTGTCCATAGTCTGACCACAAATCATTCTAATCCTTCCAATTTTAGAAGTAGAAATGGTAGGAACTCTTCTGGCATTTGTGCTGGTGTGAACCATTGTTAGGGACCTTTGCAGCTGAAATGCCCTTCCCGGTATACTGAGAGTTGATGAAGAGTAGAGACTGAGCATCTGTGCTGCCGGTTCAAATCCTAGCTCTGTCATTTATCTGCTTTGTGACCTTGGGCAAATTCCTTAACCTTTTTCTGGCTACTCAGCTATAAAATGAGGATTAGAACACCCACAAGGTTGAAACAAGATTATAAGGTATAAGGAATATATAGTGCTTAGAATATTGCTTGCCACATAGGAAGCACAATATAAATAAGCTGGTGGTGGTTTTCAGCAGACTTGGGGTGAATCAGATGGACTCTGCCAAATTCTCAAACACATACTTTCAAGTTCATGATTTCTCCCATAAAATGTAGTACAAGTGTTGTAAAAGTAACTACTGCATTAGAATGTAACTAGTTCATCCCAAACCCATGTCTTATTCTTTTTTTTTTTTTTTTTTTAAGATTTTATTTATTTATTTGAGAGAGAGGCAGTGAGAGAGCATGAGCGAGGAGAAGGTCAGAGGGAGAAGCAGACTCCCCGCGGAGCTGGGAGCCCGATGCGGGACTCGATCCCCGGTCTCCGGGATCATGACCTGAGCCAAAGGCAGTCGTCCAACCAACCGAGCCACCCAGGCGTCCCCCCATGTCTTATTCTTACCATCTAGGTAACTAGACAACTCTTGAACCTTAAGCATAAGTTCCCTTTGCCCTAAAATGTAGCTAGTAACAGTGCCTACTTCTCCCCAATCACCCCCTTTAAAATACCAGTTAGCTCTTTCTTTTCTGTGGCACATTTTTCAGTAAAAATCCAAAGCTTTTTTCACTTCATTTGCAGGAAGAACAGGAAACAAAAGGAGATGCTTTGAGAGATGGGTGCAGTTTGGCTAGGCTGAAACTCAGGTGAAGAAATTTAGTCTCTCACACCAGCCTTCTGGGCCAGGCAGTTGAAGTCCTAACTCAGAAATGTTGCAAACTGATTCCTATCCCAAACCTACGGGGTCAGTCACTTTTAGTTTGTACCTTAAAAGATGAACATGTACATCAATTATTTTATGTTTCTTCTTGGTGCTGAGCTCCTACATTTTTATAAATGGAACTATTATCTTGTAATTCCTATAACTGTATGTTGGGAAATTCAGTTTGTTTCCCTGTGTTCTTCAGTGCCCACGTGGGATGGTATGGTCCTCTTAAATGGAATTACTTAAGAAAAGCTGTAATGCTTAAATATTTATGTGATTGGTAATAGTTTCAAGTGAATTATTTTAGAGATCCAAGGAGTGGTAAACCTCCTAACCCGTATTTTTCTGATGAATTCGAGAGCTTTTTTTTTTTTTTCCCGAAGAGATGTATATCCCTGTGTCCTTTGTTTTAATACCTAGATCTGTGGCTTTAGACTGAGAATGAATGGAATATAGGGTACCAAGATGGATTTTGTTTTTCCTGTAACCCCCTATAATGAACTTACTATTTCTGCATCAGTGAAAATTTAAAATGTTTTGGATACTTTTGTTTTTAGGATTTACCCTCGTAGCTTGTCTGATTGAAACAACTCTGACCTCTTTATCCTCTGGTATATACTAGAGCAAATTAATGGTTGTACATAATAAAAGAAGTTTCTTTAAGTATAACGTCTAATTGTATGCAGTAGGTATCAAGATGTGTTGACTACTAATATCAGAAGTATGTGTTAACCTGATTTTGTCACCTCATTATTCAGAGTAGAAGCCACTTGGCTAAGATGAAGAAACCTGTTTGAACGCAAAATGTCCTTTCAGGTGTGAGCCTGCCATATCTTATCCTCAAGAAAAACACAATTACTTTCTTACTGAAAGCAGGAAAGGTTTTACCTTTTAGGATCAGAGGGCAAATGGCTATTTGCCCACAACAATGATTTATTTCTAGTTAATCTGAGTACTAATTGCCTTTAGCTCTTTTTGTTCAAAGAATAAATCGTATTCTTCAGTCATTCAGCTGCCACCTCTGTGGTGCCTGGTTGTTACTGTGAACCTTCCTAACTTTGCCTCTTAGGCCATCTGCAACAGTCTATCACCTGCAGATGTGTCCCTGCCAAGAGCCATTCCAGTGGACTGGAGCCATCTCTGAAGTTAATGGACCTTCTTTCCCTTCATGAATGACACTGATAGGATATGTTCTCATCTGTAGGCTCAGGGAAGAATTTATGGAAAAATTAAAGAAGAAAACTTTGTTAGCCCTAAGGAAGAGGTGAAACTTGAAGCTCATATCAGAGTACCATCCTTTGCTGCTGGCAGAGTTATTGGAAAAGGAGGCAAAACGGCAAGTACTTCAGCAAAACCTGTGCAGTGGTATGAAAGGGAAAGCATTGAAAGGTACTTAGGAGTTCCAAGTCCCTGAATTTGGGCTATATTTATAAAAAGCAGGATCATCTGGGCCAAGGTTTGGAGAACACTGCCTTTTGTTCTTCCTGAGTGTTGGTGTCAGCCACTAGTCAAAGTAATGTCTCACTTTCAGACCACTTTATGTGAGAGGAGTGTCTCATGTACAAGGGGCATTTAGCATTTTTGGTTGCTGTAACTTCAGCTTTTTACTTTGTCACAGCTGGTGGAAAGAAAACTTTTTAAAATGTCCTCTACCTTTATAACCTACCTCTTTAACAAAAAAGCAAGTGGTTTCCAGTTACTCTTTAGCACATTTAACGTCTTTCAAAGCTATTTACAATTTTGAATTGAGAGCATCCACTTTGGAATCAGACTTTCAAGGATTCAGTCTGGTTCTGCCATTCACTTGTGTAACTGGTCAAATCGGTTTTTTGGGGTAAGTCTTAGTTTACTATCATCTTGTAATGGGCACAGAACTGATAACCTGATAGAATTCTGAGTGGATTAGATGAAATTTATAAAGCCACAAAGTTAAGTGCTCAGCAAACGGTAATTTTTTTAAAACCTCAATTTAACATGATCTCTGCTTATCTTGTTCAGGTGAATGAGCTCCAGAATTTGTCAAGTGCAGAAGTAGTTGTCCCTCGTGACCAGACACCTGATGAGAATGACCAAGTGGTTGTGAAAATAACTGGTCACTTCTATGCTTGCCAGGCAAGTGGGATCTCATGTCCTAAGCAAGCTCTTTTATTTCTTTCCCAAACGGAAGCAATTCTCCTGTGGGTGTGCCCCCACCCCACATAGAGATTTAATGTTGTTTGGTGCTTAACATGATAAATCTTTTTTTAGCAGGTAATTTCAGACTCTACTAGCAAACTTAAACTAGCATGTATCTTTAACCTTCAAATCTGAAGTTGTTGAAATGGAAAAGTAAAATAACTTTTAGTAACCTCTGATTAGGTAGAAATTTCAAATCTCTCTCCTTTTGCAGGTTGCCCAGAGAAAAATTCAGGAAATTTTGACTCAGGTAAAACAGCACCAACAGCAGAAAGCTCTGCAAAGTGGACCACCTCAGTCAAGACGGAAGTAAAGGCTCAGGAACCAGCCCACCACAGAGGCAGATGCCAAACCAAAGACAGATTGCTTAACCAACAGACGGGCACTGAACCCCTAATATCCAGAGTTACGTGCACAAGTTTTTACCTAGCCAGTTGTTTCTGAGGACCAGGCAACTTTTGAACTCCTGTCTCTGTGAGAATGTATACTTTATGCTCTCTAAAATGTATGACACCCAGCTTTAAAAAAAAAAAAAAAAAAAAAATAAGGGGGGAGGGAGGGAAAAAGAGGAACTCCGCACTTCCCTTTTGTTTTATTCTCAGTGTAACAAATATTCTAATTTTTCTTACTATACCCTCCTAATGCCAGAAATTGGCGTAATGATGCAGTCACTAAATTAATAAAATATAGATTGCTCCCAAATCCAGTTGTTAAAATTGGATCAGAATAGAATGATTATAGGAACTTAAATGTTAAGCTATTAGCATAGAAAACTGTTGTCAGTTTTATTTTTAATGTAACACTAACATGAATAACCTAAGGGAAGTGCTGAATGGTGTTGGCAGGGGTATTAAACGTGCATTTTTACTCAACTACCTCAGGTATTCAGTAATGCAATGAAAGCAAAATTGTTTGTTTTTGTTCTGAAATTTTATATACTTTATAAAGATAAAAGTCCAACAGTTTTTTAAAAAACTTTAATTAGCTAACAGGAGAATAACAGAAAATTTTTACTTCTGGTTAGTGACTGTAAAGCTGGAAAATTAATTTCAGGTCTTTTGAGGCTTTTGACACCATTAGTTGGAAAATCTAATAAATGTTCAGTGATATGGAACAGTGCCTATATTTGGAGAGCAGCAATACCATTTAATTTTTTGTTTATGGTAGGGAACTTTTTCGATGGTACTAACAGAGCAAAGTGGTTGCAGGAGGTTTTGGAATGGCTAGTTTAAATGGCTTCAGAAGACTTGTTTTTTGTTTGGCTGTGTGATTAAATGCATAAAAATGTTTTGTGCTTTAGACTATCACTACCTAATGAAGAGATGCAGCCCCTGTGGACTTGAAACTGACTGGCCAAAAGCAAGCTTTCAGCTTGTCTTACAGGATGCCTAGTTTGCCAACACGCTTCAGACCAGTCGGTCTACATGTTGAGCAGACCCCAACAGAACTGCTTTGTGAAGACCAATGGGGTACTCAGATGGTGGGGCAGTGTTTAAAGGCAATATCAAGGCTCCATCTCCATGTGCCAGGCACTGTCATGAGCCTCTCTAAGCTATTTTGAAGATTTTTAAATAATGATAAATCAAGAAAAATGTAAGGCCACCTAAAATATTACATAAAATACGGCAGGATTTCTGTATTCTCTGCAACCAATTATTTGAAAGTAAGTCAAAAAGTAGAGGATACCAGAAAATAATTTCGGGGATATAATTTGAATGACTATGAGAACACACTTGACCTTTGATACAGGATACTGAATTCAGATGCCCATTCCTTAACTTGATGGCAAAGCCCGGTATGTACAATTATGTGGGTGTGGGTGGTCTCCAAAGCCACACTGCTCTCAGAATTGTTTTTTGCTTTTGTTCTTTGAATGATCAGTCATCTTATTACACTGATCTGAAGGGCATATATAATAAGCCTTTGAAAAATATGGCCTCTGAAAAATATGGCCTCCTTTGTATTTCAGGATGAATTTCTACAGACTAGATAAGTTTTTCTGAAGATCACTGTTATCAATTAGACATTTTGAAATGACTTGAAATGTCTTCCTAAATGTTTTCAGAAAACCAGTTTATTTTGTAGTTTTAGCCAAAAAGTGCCCTTTGTCATAAAATTAATTCACTTAGCATTCATAATTTTTTCATATGATGAATTGCAAAAATAAAATCATAGACTGGCTTTCTGGTTGGATTTCAGGTGAGATGTGCTTAGGCCAGAGCTCTTCCTCAGTGTTTGATTTTTCCCATGTTTGTTGTTTTTTATATATATATATATAAATATATATATATACACACACACAGATAGGTGCTGCATTTATATCTGCTGGTTTAAAATTCTGTCATTTCACTTCTAGCCTTTTAGTGTGGCAAATCATGTTTTCCTTTTAATTAAGCAATGGTAATGGAGTATCGAATTCTGTAATTGAGTTTTGTACTCACCGCACATGGATCATTCCTCATCTGTAATGTGCCCCAAATGCAGCTTCATTTTCCAGATACCTTGATGCAGAATAAAGTTTTTCATCATTAGGTGCAGCCTGGCGTATGGCATGTTTTATTTCTGGTTTTTCAAATAAATGTGAATGTTCAAATTTAATCGAACTATAAACTTATATTTTTAGTAATACTGTGTCAATCTTAATTTACCATTCGATATTGGTGCTTACCTTATTTTCTCCATTCTGTAGTACTTACTGTGGATCCTGATACTATTGGTGCCACTTTTGAAGAACTGTAGGTTTTAAGTAATAAGACAGTGGGGTGGTGATGTGCTGTTTGCTTTATTTTTTTAAAAAATGGCTATTCCATCTACAGAGTAAGATTTACACTGAGGCAAAATTAAACTGTGAGCAGAGCACAGGGGCCAATACTATGGGATATGAGGAATAAAAACAATGTACAATCCTGCTGGGATATGAGGAATAAAAACAATGTACTAAAATTTTAGTTTAAATATACTGATTCTTCGTGTAAGAATCAGCTCACTTACCCACAATTTCCACACTCATTTAGCATGCGTGCCCACAGATAAGGCTTTGACCAACAACCTGACCAATCAGGTGGAGTTTTAGAGCTGTATTTTTAAGAAGTAACTCAATCCAAATCTGATAATGACTAAAATAGTTCATATTATTTTATTCTTATTGAACTCCACTGGAGTCAGGGATGAAGTATCATCTTCTATTCCAAGAATGAAGTCTTCAGGTAATGTCTCAGGTGCTATCTGTGCTAACTGGTCGTCATAAGAACGTAGGGTCCATAATTTCTCTAATTCATAGGTTTCTCTGGTTTCTGGAAGCATCAAATGAATCACCATGCTGCCTATCAATCAAGGACAGATAACAATTAAAATTAAAGAAGCGGTTCATTAGCTTTTATTCTTGTGCTCTCACAAACCTCTGTGATAGAACAGTGGTTGTCAAAGTATGGATCCATATCCAAATTAGGATTACCTGGCAATCTACTAGAAATGCAAATTATGGATACCTTTCCTACAGAAATGCCATAGAAATGATGTTCTGCTTTTCTCAGTGCTTTATACGAGAGAGGGACATGGTGTCAATATGTAACATTCCTGGTGATTAGTTCACTCTCAGTGGATATCACATTTCTGCATATACTCTGAGCAAAGCATGGATTGCCTTTTCTTCTAGACTATCTTTTCAAGGCTGACTGTGTGTGAATAGTCTCAGAAAGAGGCCACGTCCCTCCAGAGTAAAGGACTGGTTTACTTACAGCAGTGGGTCTCAGGACATTTTTTATTTTTACAAATGAGGCTGGAGAGACATGAGACTGCTAAACATCCTACAATGCACAGGATATATCTCCCCACTCCCACCTAAATCACGTGGTCCAAAATGTTAAGAGTGACAAAGCAGAGAAACCCTGGCCTAACAGCCTTAGCAGAGAAAGTGTCTTCTACCACAGCAAATGTGGGTTTACTCCCTGCCCATTATAAAAGATGTGCTAGCCTAATCTCAGGGTTCCTCTCTCAGAACTTTGTCTGCAGATGTCATCTAGCCTGGTGTTTCTCCACCTATAGAAAATGGGCTCTGGGAAGCTGATGCAAAAAAAAAAAGAAAAAAATGCTGCTGCTGCTGGCTGTTACTGCAATGAAAATAAAAACTGTCCATCTCTAACCCAGGAATAGCCTTGCGTCTTTCACCAGTGCCCATGAAACTGGGAAGCTAACTTGTTATAAAATCTCAGACCCTTCACAGTTCTTGACAATTACTGTTTTTTCCTTTATAATACGTATCTTGTGAAATACTTATATGTATATATTAATACCCAAATTTGTTAGGTCTTTTCAAAATTCCAGTCCTCTGCTCTTGTCCTCAGTACCTGAAATGCCCTTGACCTTCACCTCATCTGAGTCATTCTGGGCCAACGTTATGTATACCCCAAGCCTTCTACCACCACTGAGATCTCTCCCACCTCTACCACATTATCCACTCTGTTCTCCACCATCTTTCTGACCTGCGTGGCTAGATACATACTTACACATGAGGTGAGGTTTTCACATGTTAATAAGACCTCCTGGGTTATAATTAAAACTTTAGACAAATATCAAAAATATCACATGGAAAAAAAGCAATCTGATCTCAATCCTTATACAAATGAAAATAAAGATTAGGACAAAATATATACTTATCTGTAAAATATGTCAAAATAACTTACCAAAGTCCACACAGAGCCAGTCATCAGTGTCCTTCCCTTCAATCTTAACATGAGGCTCAGTTTTACATTTCAGGTATTTATACTGAAAAAAGCCAGATTATATATAAGGAGAGAGGTGGAGGAAGTCTCTTCTCACTGAGGATGGTCTGTGGGGGTATTTTTCTTGATCATAAGAGGAATGAGTAGGCTAGTTCCTAAGTTAACTATACTCCACAATAAGTTGAGGAATCTATTCCTCCCCCACCACCCAAATCCTACGTACCCTCCTATACGTCTTCTCTACTGAATACCTACTGCCCAAACCCTTCTGAAAGGGCCATTCTACTCACATCCACCAAGGTGTCTCTGAGGCAAAGAGGACCAAGCTCACTCAACATCTGGTCCTCACCTACATCACCTTCAGGACAATGTTCATGGGATTTTACCATCCCATGGCTCTATTCTCAATAGGTCTTATGAATGGTCCAAAACAATTGGTACACTAGTATCAGACAAACAGACTTTAAATCAAAAACTATTACAAAAGACAAGGATACTAATACAGTGATAAAAGGGTTCAATACTCCAGATGATTTAACAATTCTAAACATGCACCAAAAATCAGAACTCCTGAACATATGGAAACAAACATTGATAGAACTGAAGGGAGAAACAGAGGACAACACAATAATATGGAAGACTTAATGCTCCCTTTTTTAAAAAAGATTTTATTCATTTGACAGAGGGAACATAAGAAAGGGGAGTGGGAGAGGGAGAAGCAGGCTTCCCACTGAGCAGGGAGCCTGATGAGTAGGATGGCTGGGTTATAGACATTGGAGAGGGTATGTGCTATGGTTAGTGCTGTGAGTTGTGTAAGCCTGATGATTCAGAGACCTGTACCCCTGGGGCAAATAGTACATTATATGTTAATTCAAAAAAAAAAGAAAGAAAATCTCCAAACACTATTATATCTCAATTAAAAGAAAGAATGAAAGAAAGAACGAATGAATAAGACAAGACCGAACAACCTCCCAACAAAGTAAAGCCCTGACCAGATGGTTTCACAGATGAATTCTACCATTTAAACAAAAGCTGAAAACAAATAAATGAATGAACGAATTAACAAAAGCTAACACAAATTCTTTTCAAACTCTTCTAAAAAACTGAAAAGGGAATCCTTCGTAACTCATTCTATGCAACTACCATTACCCTGAAACCAAGGCCAAAGACACTACAAAAAAAGAAAACTACAGACCAATATTCTTGATGAACACTGATGCAAAAATCCTCAATAAATTATGTGCAAGCCCAATTCAGCAGTATATTAAAAGAATATACAAGACTGAGTGAAATTTATTCTTGGAATGGAAGTATAGTTCCATAATCAGTATAATAAACCACATTAACAAAATGAAAAACAAAAGCCACAGGATCATCTCAAATTTATGCAGAAAGCATTTCACAAAATTCAACACCCTTTCGTGACAAAAATACTCAAAGACAAAAATACTAAAAGATAATAAAGATCATACATGAAAAGCCCACAGCTATTATCCTACTCAATGGTGAAACACTAAGTTTTTCTTCTAAAGTCAGGAACAAGACAAGAATGCCCATTTTTGCCACTTCTACTCAACACAGTGCTAGAAGTTCTGGCCAGAGAAATTAGAGCAAGGGAGGGAAAAAAAGGTAATCAAATTGGAAATGAAATTATCATGGTTTACAGACAACATGACTTACATACATAAAACCCTAAAGATTCCACAAAATCACATGTTAAAATAAATGAATTCAGCAAAGTTGTAGGATACAAAATTAACATACCCAATCAGCTGTGTTTCTATACACTACCTAATCAATAACCTGAAAGGAAACTAAGAATTCCATTTACAATGGAATCATAAATAAAATACTTACCAATAAATTTAACCATGGAGACAAAAAGACCTGCCCTGAAAACTGAAAACTGTTAAGATGTTGCTAAAGAAATTAAAGAAGACATCAATAAACACTGTGTTCATGAACTAGAAAACTTATATTATTTAGATGTCAGTACTAGCCAAAGCTATCTACAAATTCAATGCAATCCCTACCAAAATCCTAGTGACTTTTTTTTTTTTTGGCAGAAGTAGAAAATTCCATCCTAAAATTTATATGTGATTTAAAAGGACCCCAAATAGCCAAAAACAGTCTTGTAAAGGAAGAACACAGTTGGAGCTCTCAACTTACTGTTAAGCTACAGTAATCAAAGCAGTGAGCAAGCAGGGCACCTGGGTGACTCAAGTCAGTCAAGCATCTAACTCTTGGTTTCAGCGCAGGTCATGATCACAGAGTTGTGAGACTGTGCCGTGGGAAAGGCTATGCACTCAGCGCAGTCGGCTTGAGATTCCCTCTGCCCACCCACCCACCTGTGTATTGTCTAATAAATAAAAATCTTTAAAAAGGGTGGGGCACCCAGGTGGCTCAGTTGCTTAAGCATCTGCTTTAGGCTCAAATCATGATCCTGGGGTCCTGGTATCAAGCCCCACCTCAGGCTCCCTGTTCAGTGAGGAGCCTGTTTCTTCCTCTGCCCCACCGCCAACCCTACTTGTGCTCTAATAAATAGATAAAAACTTGAAAACAGTGAGCAAGGGAGACCAATGGAATAAAAGAAAGAGCCCCCACAACCAAGTGATTTCAACAGGGGTACAAAGTTCATTCAGTGGGAAAAGGGCAGTCTTTTTAACAAATGGAGCAGGGAAAACTACACATCCACAGGCAAGAGAACAAAGCTCGACCCTTACTTTACACCATCTACAAAAACTAAAAACCAATCAAAGACCTAAACACAGGACCTAATACTTTTAGAAGAAAACACAGTGGAAAGGCTTCCTGACACACGACACTGAATTTGACAATGACAGCTTGGATAGGACACCAAAGGCACAGGCACAACAAAAGATAAACTGGACTTTATCAAAATTAAAAGCTTTTGTGCATCAAAGGACACTATCAACAGTAAGACAACCTAAAGAACAAAAAAAATCTGCAAATCATGTATTTGTTTTGGGATTCATATCCAGAATATATACAGAACTACAACTTGACAACAAAAAAAAACCAACCTGATTAAAACACAGACAAAAGAGTTCATTAGGCCTTTTTCCAAAGACATACAAATGGCCAGTAACACCTATGTGGATGCTCAACATCACTACTCACTAAGGAAGTGCAAATCAAAACCACAATGAGATGCCACTTCACACCCATTAGGATTACTATGATCCAAAACCCAGAAAATAAGAAGTGTTGGCAAAGATATAGAGAAACTGGAACACTTCTGAACTTCTGGTGGGAATGTAAAGTGGTGCAGCCGCTGAAGAAAAGAACATGGTGGCTCCTCAAAAAACTGAAAGCAGAATTACCATGATCCAGAAATTCCGCTCCTGAAATTAAAAGCAGGGACATGGGGGCGCCTGGGTGGCTCAGTGGGTTAAAGCCTCTGCTTTCGGCTCCGGTCATGGTCCCAGGGTCCTGGGATCGAGCCCCACATCAGGCTCTCTGCTCAGCGGGGAGCCTACTTCCCTCTCTCTCTGCCTGCCTCTCTGCCTACTTGTGATCTCTGTCAAATAAATAAAATCTTAAAAAAAAAAAAAAAAGGCAGGGACATGAATAGACATTTCTACACTCACGTTTATGGCAGCAATATTCATAATCTCCATAAGGTGGAAGCAAACCAAATGAAAATCAACAGATGAATAGATAAAATGTGATCTATACATACAGTAACATACACAGCCTTAAAAAGATGAAATTCCAACACAAGCCACCACATGGATGAACCCTGAGAACATTTTGCTAAGTGAAATAAGCCAGTCATAAGTGGACAAACAGGGTATGATTTCACTCACATGAAGCACTTTGTTGAATTCAGAAAGAAAGAATGGTGGTTGCCAGGGTCCAGAGGGAGAATGGGAAATTACTGCTTAATGTATAGAGTTTCAGTTTTGCAAGATGAAAAATATTCTGAGGATGGATGGTGGTAAATGACTGCACACTGATGTGACTGTAACCACTGCCACTTAACTGCACATCTTAAAATGGCAAAATGCTTAAAACGTAAAACCTCTCATTCCTTTTAGATCTCCAAGTACAGTGGTCACTTCTAAGTCTTCATCTTCCTCTCTGTCCCACTAGAACATCTAACAGATCTCTAACAGAGATCCAGGGACCCTGTCTTGTAACTCTTCTCTATGCCCTCTTGGTTCTCTTTCTTCTCTCTCCAACTACTCCTTCTTTGGCATCTCCCTTTGCTTTGCCATATTGCAGCAGGGTTCTGTTTTCAGTCCCCTTCTTATTTTACCACCCTTCTCTAGGCAAACCTAACTTTGTTTTGGTCTTAACCATCCCTTTTATGACCAATTTTCAACAAGCTGAGAGAGGTTATGTTCCCCTGTAGAGTATTATCAGAATCAACTAAAGGCCTCCAAGTATATTCCTCACTCTGATTCCTATCCAGTCTAATTAGAAAATGAACTGCCTTCCCTTTCCTCAATTAGACCCATGAATTCAGAGGGTGAGGACTGGATTTTTTCATCCTTCCAATACCCACCACAGTGCTTGGAGACACTGGACACATTCAAACATTTGAATTAAACCACAGGCCAACATGGTCCAATAGAACGTTTTGCAATTATGGAAACATTTTATAGTTGTGCTGTACAATATGGTAGCCATTAGCCACATGTGGCCACCAAGTACCTGAAATATGGCTAGTACAGCTGAAGAACTGAAGTTTTAATTTATGATCAGTTACATGTGGCTAGTGGCTACCATAATGAACAGTGCTACTCTAGAAATTCCTCTGGGTTATACTGTCTTCTAGCCTGCCTCAAATTGTTTTATATTTTTAATATTTTTTTATTCATTCATCCATTCATTCAAAGACCACAAGAGACAAGAATTTGACTCATTTGTCCCCTTGTCACTATCAAGGAACATCAAACACTCAGGCAAATACTGAGAATCTGGACTTCTTATATCATCTCATGATGGATGTACTTTTTAAGTGTTGCTCCTCAGCATGATGCCCTGACATTCTTCCATTAAGTTAATGATTCCAAAGAGAAAAGAAAGCATCCTACCATTTTGACAATGTAGTATGCCATCGCATGCAAGTGTCGGGTGGAAGTTCCACTACCAATCACAAAGTAATCTGTATATTTCAATTCTGGAGGAACCTTGATCACACAAATGTCTCTTGCATTTTCTTGCCTCAGAAGCGAAACCAGCATATCGATGTCAAACTTGGGACCAGTATGATCTGAAATGCACAAAGATTCACTTGTGTCAGGTGGGCAAACAGAAGATTCTGTATGCATCCAGATGCAGCAGCTAACAATGAAACTGTTCCTCCATGACGGTGTTGAGATCTAAAATGTTTTGAAAGACAGCAACGTCTAGGCCTCCTGGAAGCTAAACCTGGGCGGTGGTTTCATACAGCATCGCTCAAGTTTTATGGTAAGAGCGAATGTTCAGGTTACACAGAGCCACCATACATTCTTCGATATTACCACATGCAAGTAAAACTGAACATCCACAACAAATGGCTTTCTGTTCACTAATACTTGAGGAAACAAGGAACACACCTCAAACATACACAGCTGAGCTGAAAAGCCTCTTAGGTAGTAGCATCTGGTCCACAATCTTAACACTTGAGAGATGAAGAAAATGAGGCCTAGCAGAATAAACGAACGCGCCCCACGCCAACCAATGAGAGCTAAAAATTTAACATTGATCTTCATTTTGAAGCCTCAATTTTCTTATTAAAGCCATCTGGATTATGTAGCAACTGTTATCTGTGAAAACGTAACTTTCTTTTTCCTGTAGAGTTTGCATATTTTGTTCTTTATCTTGGAGTATTAGAACCTGTAAATTTAAAGCTCTCTTACGTTCTAAAGCTGACTCCCAAGAACCTGGTGGCTAAGTCCACCAAGACCTCTCCGTCTCACACCCCGACCTTTCACAGATGAGATCTGTTTACAGTCTCAAATTTCTAAAATCTTGCAATAATTAGAGGACCTTCAATTGGCGCCGTCCCCTATTAGCGCTTCTTATGCACCTCTCAGGCCCCAGACCCAGCCCTTCCTCAGAATCCTAACGCCCCAACACTTTCGCCAAGTCCGCTTCTCGGGACTCTAGGAAGAATGAAGGCAGCTGAGGACAGTGAGGTTGTGATGCCAAGGGTCCGGTGCGGCCACTCGGACGTCTGGGGTTTTTGGAGACGTCAGTTTATCTCTCGCCGCCTTAAACGCAAAGCTGGTGCCAACATCTCTGAACATCTTTCCAGGTCTGGAAAAAAAGATCTTTCCCTTCTCCAAAGTAAAGGCATAAACAGGAGAACTCAGAGGCTCCTCGGCCGAGACCCAGCTCCCGGCTGCCGGCAGGGGCCCCCGCCGCCCTCCTCCAGGCCGGTACCTGCTGTGCCTGTCTCAGGGCGCTTCTGGCCAGCCGCCCCCTCTGCCCGCTCCTCTAATCCGGATCCACCGTGCAGGCCGCGCGCGCGGTCGGGGCTCAGGCAGGCCAGGCCCAACGCCCGTCCCGCCTTAAGCCGCCCCGCGGCCAGCAGACGAAGCCGCGGCCCCCAGCCCGCCGAGAGCCCGGCTCCCGGGGATAGGGCCCTGCGCCACAGCAGCGACCCGAACCGTCGCGCCACACAGCTGACGGAGCCCATCCGCTTTCCGGAGCGACGACTCACCGGGCGGCCCTTAATGGAACCCGAGCAGGTCGGCTTTTCATTGGCTAGGCCAATGCGTCAAGGCCTCGAAAATTGACGTAAGGGGCGTGGGCGGGGCCAGAGCCCGGAGGTGGGCGGAGTCCGAAGGCCCGTGGGCCCGGCGGTGACCCGGAAGGGCTGATTTGGGGGTTATGTTTTGCGGGAGTGGAAAGGCTAGTTATTTGACTGCCCATCCCTTGCTTTCCCTAGGTTGTAGTGCAAAGCGCTACGGTGTCCGCTGTCTCTTTTTAAAAAATGTCTCCCTCCACGGGAATGTAAGCCGCACGAAAGCAGAAATGTTTGTTTTGACGTGGTCTCCGCAGAACTTAAAACAGCTGGTACTGAATGTATGGAAGTTGCTGCTGTTGACTATGGTGAGGGACAGAAGCAAAGAATGTTTCCCTTTAGCCCAAAAGGCTGGCCTATATAAAGCCTTCATAGTTCCAATAAGGATCAAATACTACTAGTTGCTACATTCTTAAAGCGTCCCATCACTGCCTATACTTCTCACCAGTAGTTAGTATCTAGTTGAATGATAAGCAACAAAGAAATCTTATGAAAGTAGTGTTTATAAGCAGAAGTTCGAAGAAGACATTTATGATCAATTAGTCCTTGTGCATCCCTTTCTGTCCCCTCCCCCCCCTTGAGCATGATGCTTAAAAGGACCAGCTTCATTTAGCAAAAGTGCGGCTCTTTCTGCCCACCAGTCCTGTCCCCATGCTACTTAAACTTAGTAAGTTGCACTGTAAAATGTCTCAAGAATTCTTTCTTGACCATTATGCTTATAAATCCTGCAATAATTACTGGAATTAGGACATAAAATTTCCTACTCATTGCCCATTATTCTGGGCTGGGGTGAAGTGGGAGGCAGAGGTGTAAAGGACCATTTGGAAAACTTCCTTATCAGATCAGTCCTTCCTGTACATTCTCTATGGTGTTGTTTAGGCCAAGAGCAAATATAGTATTACGGATAAAAGTTAAGTCTTATCCTCTTCACCGCCACTTCCCAGAACATATGCTTGGATTTGGTGCTCCTCCTAGCTTTTGCCATCAGCTCCATCTTACTACCCTTTTCTCTGAACATCCCAAACCTGATTTACCATCTGTATTTGCCATCTTATTTACTGGATCATCATTCCCATATCCTAAACTCTGGGTTACATTCACTCCAGGATTTCCTGGCAACAACTAATCCATTGTCAAAGCCTGTTTATGCTACCTCCAAAGGGTTGTTTTTTTTTAAATTCAACTTCTTCTCTTCATTCCCACCTCCTCAGTCTGAGTTCCCATCAGCTCTGTCACCAGTTCATCTCTACTTTTTCCTCCCTTCATGCTGCTATGCCATCTACTAGAATTATTTTATTTTTTTTAAAGATTTTATTTATTTATTTGAGAGGCAGTTAGAATTATTTTAGCCTCATCTTCTTTTTGCCATTTTCCAAATATACCATAACCTTTAAATGCCAAGCTTTGTACATGCTATTCCATTTTTAGAGTGCCCTGCCTCCACCTTTTCACAAGATGAACTCAGACTCATCCTGTCGGACCTACCTTAAACATTAAGGTGTCTCCCCTCCTCTCTCAGATGGTCCTTCAAGGGAAAAGCCAGTGGCAGTGTTTTCGGGTGCCCTGAAACCATAGGTTCGTTGCTTCATCTTATTCAGGTTGGACTCCCCGTCCTTAATGGCATGAAGAGTATGGCAGACAGACCAACATAAAACATTTGAGAAAGCATGCAACACAGACCACGTGCTCCATGGGGAGCTCGGGGTGAAGAAAGATGGTGCCTTACCCCTACATTTATGAAATAATGAGTTTTTGTTGCTCCTCTTCTCTTAAAACATGACAAACCAAAGGTAATTGGGTGGGAAGAGGCAAGAGAGGAAAGGCACTGGAGTTTCTTGGGAACGAAGGGGTCCCCCGTGTCCTTAACCCCATTAATGAATGGGCTTGAGGTCTGGGAAGAAGCTTTGTTTGCAGTGACACAGCTCCTTGTAGATCTGCTGATGAAGTTTGGACATGTCCTGCTGGATGAAGGTGAATGACTGAGACGGGCCAGGTGCTTGCAGTACTGGGTGTTAACAAAGCAGGCCATGAGAACCGCCCACTGAGCATCGCCCCCAAGTCAGGACCTGTGCTACACATGTCACAGGGGCCAGATCCCTCTCCGTTCCTCTTCTCTTCAAAAGGATTTACCCCTCTTCTGATTAGGAGGTTTGCAAAACAGGACCAAAGAATTTTAAATAGAAATATACTAAGAGTATCTGTAACCAATGGGATCTGTAAGGGAGGCAATTTTAATCTCAGCCCTTCTCTCTGTGTGGTCTCCTGAGGGCAGAAACAGTAGAAATCTGGGGAAAAGGATGAAACTTAAATGACAGAAGAACATTAGCTGAGACGGGAAAGTGGTGGTCCCAACCTTTTTTATTTTAATGAGGTTTTGTTTTAAAAATTGTGGTTCTTTCCACACATGACAAAAAGCTGCTGTGAGCTAAGCCATGCTTTTATTTTATTTTAAGATTTTATTTATTTATTTGACAGAGAGAGATCACAAGTAGGCAGAGAGGCAGGCAGAGAGAGAGAGGAAGGGAAGCAGGCTCCCCAGTGAGCAGAGAGCCCAATGTGGGGCTCAATCCCAGGACCCTGGGATCATGGCTTGAGCTGAAGGCAGAGGCTTTAACCCATTGAGCCACCCAGGCGCCCCTAAGCCATGCTTTTAAATACAATTACATTAAATTATGTTTAGCATCTACATCCATTCTCTGTGGGAGATGTGTTTATTCTGTCAAAGACAATGTTTGATCCATATATGGATATGAGGATCCTTTGCAACCAAAAGGAGGTTCATGGGTTTGAAGATTAGGACACACAAGTGTGCTAAGAAACTGATGCACAGACTCAGCGGAGGTTGGACTCCATAAACTTCTCAGTCCCCAAACTATATGAATTCAGTCATTAATTCATTAAACAATCATATACCAGACGTGATGTTAAGTGCCCCATGGTCAAGTGTGGGTACATCAGGGAAACTTGCTCAGCCTTTCTCTAGTTTAACCCCTGGGCTCTGCTCTGTCCCAACCTGCTCTGTTCTTCACCCCCCGCACCCCGCCCGTGTATTTTCTTTGAAGCAGGTCCCTGAGGCCCCTCTGGTGTTATCTCCCCCAGTAACACTATTATCCTCTTCCCAGTCACTGGAGCTAGCTGCAGAGGACATCTCTGTGACTGCAGCTTCCTACCTGCCTAGCTTCCCATGAAGCCCCGGGAAACAAATGTGGGAGCCTTCTGACTGCTACAAACAGGAGGCTCCTGAATGAACACACCAGGGATGTTATTAGGGTTTATAATCTTAGGAAGTCTTTTTAGTCATGGACCCTGGTTAATTCGTAATTCCCAAATCCTTCAGTAAGTTGCTTTGAACCCTCCATTCTCAGCACCCCAAGGGTAGAGATTATCAAACCGTCATCCCCTTCTGATTCTGCCTTTTAAAAAGCAACCACGGGGACGCCTGGGTGGCTCAGTGGGTTAAGGCCTCTGCCTTCGGCTCGGGCCCTGATCTCAGGGTCCTGGGATCGAGCCCCGCATCGGCTCTCTGCTCAGCCTGCTTCCTCCTCTCTCTCTTCCTCCTCTCTGCCTACTTGTGATCTTTGTCTGTCAAAAAAATAAATAAAAATAATAAAAATAAAAATAATAAAAATAAAAATGGAACATCTCACTCTTGCCTGAATCATCAGAGGCACATGGTCATTTCACCCCAAGAGCAGTTTGGATAACGCCCCCCCCCAAGCCCCCGTACACTTCAGAGAAAGGGGTTTCAGATACAACTCTCCGCATTTATCTCAACTTTGTCTTTCTGAGGCGCAAGGCCCCTGAGTATGCATTTTAGCTCGACCGTTGTCAGACGCACGTCCCTAATGGCACCTACAACAATGGTACTAACGGGACATGTTTCTCCCCAGGCCCACACCCCTTCTGACTAGTTGAAGCCCAGCTCCATGAGCTTTCTCCTGTGGCGTTACATAATGATTGTGAAGCTCCATGGCCCTCCTGACCCAAAAGGCAAACCAGAGCTCCACTCCCCGACAATACCGTGGGCTGTGTTCTTTCCATCACAGCCTGATTTCTGACTAGCCTCCGATTTCTTCTGTTCTGATCTGTTGACGATAAAGGTTCTGTTTGCTTTTCCTTTTTATAAGCCCAGGTTTATGAACTTTGTCTATTTCCGAGAGCTGAGTAATTCTGAAGAGCCCACGGTGTAAGCCCTGATGGCCGAACTCCAGCAGGCTGCTTCAGAGCAAACCAGCGGCCTCCTCCGCTGCAGCTCCCACCCCTTTTAGGTCCCACTGTGGCTCATTTCCAGCCCGGTGTCGGGTCACCACCTCAGGAGGGTGCCCTGAGGTGGTGAGTGGCCACCTGGGATCTCCTCTTTACAATGGCACAGTTTGGGGCCACCCCTAAGGAAAGCAAGTGACAACAGACATTCAGGCCCACAGTGGTGGCACATCCATTCTCCTGTTTTCCTGGGGGCTTCCCAAATCCACGCCAAATAGAAATTCTGAGAAATATTATATATAAAACTATTAGGAGCAACACAGGCTGGTCTGTTCAAGCTTCTTAAAGTACAGAGAGGCTTTCTTAGCTCCCTGGGGAAAGGTCCGAGGCCCAGGCTAGCCATGATATGAGTGGCTTCTGGGGACATGGCGTTTCCTCCAGGCTCTGACTCACAAAGCTGCTGTCTGGAAAAAGGTGATAACATCAAAGGCACAGCTACTTTCAGCATCAATAACGTTGGTAGCATTTGATGCTTTTATTATAAAGGCAAACCTCATGTTATTGTGCTTCCCGTCACTGCACTTCACAGATCCTGCCTTTTTTACAGATTCAAGGTTTGTGGCAACCCTGAGTTGAGTAAGTCTATCAGCACCATTTCCCCAATGGTGTTTGCTCGCTTCACGTCTCTGGGTCACATTTTGGTATCCTGAATATGTGTCAGACTTTTTCATTATCATTATACTTGTACGGTGATCCGTGGTCAGCAATCTTTGATGTTACTATTGTACTGTTTTTAGGTGCCACAGAAAGCATCCATACACGACGGCAAACTTACTAAATGTTGTGTGTTCTGAGGGCTCCAGGGACTGGTGGTGCCCCACCCCACCCCGCATCTCTCTCCCTCTCCTTGGGCCTCCCTACTCCCTGACAGACAACACCATGGAAATTAGGTCAGTTAGTAACCCTACAATGGCCTCTAAGTGTTCAAGTGAAAGGAAGAGTTACTCGTCCCTCACTTTAAACGAGAGACTAGAAATGATTACGCTGAGTGGGGAAGGCATGTGAAAAGCTGGGTTCGGCTGGAAGCGAGGTCTCTCGGGCTCCTTAGCCAAGTTGTGAATGCAACAGAAGAGTTCCTAGAAGAAATTAAAGGTGCTATTCCTGTGAACACAGGAATGATAAGAAAGCAAAATAGCCTTATCGCTAATGTGGAGAAAGTTGTAGTTAGATAGAGTTAGAAGATCACACCAGCCACAACATTCCCTTAAACCAGAGCCTCACCCAGAGAAAGGTCCGAAGTCTCCTCAATTCTGTGAAGGCTGAGAGAGACGAGGAAGCGGCACGAGAAGAGTCTGAAGCTGGCAGAGGTTGGCTCCAGAGAGACGACAGTGCCCGGCTTCAAAGCCTCAGAGGACAGACTGACTTTCTCGTTGGGGGCTAATGCTGCGGGTGACTTGAAAGAAGTTGAAGCCAGCGCTCATCTACCATTCTGAAGACCCTCAGGCCCTGCAGAGTTATGCTGCATCTACTCTGCCTGTGCTCTCTCAATGGAAAAACAAAGCCTGGCTGGGAGCACAACTGTTCACAACATGGTTTCCTGAATATTTTAAGCCTGCTGTTGTGACCAACTGCTCAGAAAAAGAGATTCCTTGTTTTAAAGCTTTTATTTAAATTCCAGTTAGTTAACACAGTGTAGTATTAGTTTCAGGTGTGCAAAATAGTGATTCAGGGGACGCCTGGGTGGCTCAGTTGGTTAAGCGGCTGCCTTCGACTCAGGTCATGATCCCAGCGTCCTGGGATCGAGTCCCACATCGGGCTCCTTGCTTGGCAGGGAGCCTGCTTCTCCCTCTGCCTCTGCCTGCCACTCTGCCTGTGCTCGCTCTCCCTCTCTCTCTGACAAATAAATAAATTTTAAAAAAAATAAAAAATAAAAAAAATTAAAAAAAAACAAAACAAAATAGTGATTCAGCACCTCCACACAACACCTGGTGCTCACGATAACAAGTGCCCTCCTTAACCCCCGTCACCCATGTCTCCCACCCTGGCCCCCAGGGTCCCGTCTGGTAACCATCAGTTTGCTCTCTATTGTTAAGAGTCTGATTCTTTATTTCTCTCTTTTCCCCCCCTCTCTGCTCATTTGTTCCTTAAATTCTACCTATGAGTGAAATCATACAGTATGTTGTTCTTTGACTGACTTATTCCACTTAGCATAATACTCTTTAGCTCCACCCATTTCATTGCAAATGGCAAGATTTCATTCTTTTTTATGGCTAAATAATATATATATAGCACATCTTCTTTATGCATTCATCAATCGATGGACAATTGGGCTTCTTTCATAATGTGCTACTGTAGACAATGCTGCCATAAACGATGGGGTACAGGTATCCCTTTGAATTAGTATTTTTTTAAAAGATTTTATTTATTTACTTGGCAGACAGAGATCACAGGTAGGCAGAGAGGCAGGCAGAGAGGCAGGCAGAGAGAGGAGGAAGCAGGCTCCCCGCTGAGCAGAGAGCCCGATGAGGGGCTCGATCTCAGGACCCTGAGATCATGACCTGAGCCGAAGGCAGAGACCTTAACCCACTGAGCCACCCAGTTGCCCCTGAATTAGTATTTTTTGTAGTAAAAGATTCCTTTCAAGATATTACAGCTCACTACTAATACACATGGTCACCCAAGAGCTCTGGTGTGGAGGTTAATGTTTTCATGACTACTCAAACAATGTCCATTTTGCAGCTTATGGATCGAGGAGTAATTTAGACTTCCAAATATTGTTATTGAAAAAATATATTTTGGAGGCACCTGGGTGGCTCAGTTAGGCATCTGCCTTCAATTAAGATCATGATCCTGGGGTCCTGGGATCAACTCCCACATTGTGCTCTCTGCTCAGCAGGGAGTCTGCTTCTCCCTCTCTCCCTCCCTTTCTACTCTCCCTCCTCTCTTTAATAAATAAATAAAATCTTAAAAATATATTTTGTGGGGCGCCTGAGTGGCTCAGTGGGTTAAGCCTCTGCCTTCGGCTCAGGTCATGATCCTGGGGTCGAGTCCCACATCGGGCTCTCTGCTCAGCGGGGAGCCTGCTTCCTCCTCTCTCTCTCTGCCTGCCTCTCTGCCTACCTGTGATCTCTATCAAATAAATAAATAAAACTCTAAAAAAAATTTTTGTAAGGTTGCAGCTGTCATAGATAGTGATTCCTCTGATGGATCTGAGCAAAGCAAATGGAAAACCTTCTGGAAAGGATTCACCATTCTAGATGCTGTTGAAAACATTTGTAGTTCGTTGAAAGTGGACAAAATTATTAACATGAACAGGAATTTGCAAGTTGATTCCAGCAGTCATGGAGGACTTAGAGTTCAAGACTCCAGGGGAGGAAGTAACCGCAGATGTGGTAGAAATAGCAAGAGAACTAGAACTAAATTCTAGTTGGAACTGAATTGCTGCAACCTCATGATCAGACTTTAATGGATGAGGAACTGCTCCTTAGGGACGAGCAAAGAAAGTGGCTTCTCAAGATGGAATGTACGTACCCTCGCTGAAGATGCTGTGAAGATTGTTGAAATGACAAGAAAGGATTCAGAATATTCCATATACTTAATTGATAAAGCAGCAGCAGGGTTTGAGGGGACTGACTCCAATTCTGAAAGAAGTTCTGTGGGTAAAATGCTGTCACAGTCTTGCACTTCATGGAAGGAAGAGCTCATCTGGAAGGCATACTTCATTGCTGTCTTTTTTTTTTTTTAAAGATTTTATTTATTTATTTGACAGAAGAGATCACAAGTAGGCAGAGAGAGAGAGGGAAGCAGACTCCCCGCTGAGCAGAGAGCTCGATGCGGGGCTCAATCCCAGGACCCTGAGATCATGACTTGAGCTGAAGGCAGAGGCTTTAACCCACTGAGCCACCCAGGCACCCCTGCTGTCTTATTTTAAGAAATCGCTACAGCTACTCCAACTTTCAGCAACCACCACCCTGACCAGTCGGCAGCCATCAACAGCCGGGCAGGATCCTCCACCAGGAAAAGATTCCTCAAAAACTTGCTAAAAGCTTGGATGATGGTTGGCACTTTTTAGCAACAAAATACTTTTAATTAAGGTATGCACGTAGACATGAGGCTATTGCACACTTAATAGACTATACTTTTGAGTAAACACAACTTTTAGATGTGCTGGGAAACCCAAACATTCATTTGATTCATTTTATTGCCATCATCTGGAACCGAACCTGCAGTATCTCTGAGGTACGCCTGTGTGAGGGCAAGGTGAGGTAATTTTTTGGAGTAACCACCCAAAAATGTGGACCCAATAAGAAATAACGTCTTTAAGTTGGAGGGTAGATTTTGTAGGAAAAAGCAGAGGGCAGTGTTTCGAATTTCAAACTCTAGACAATTTTGAATAGAAATGGCTTAAATTTAATTTCTATAAGGTTGTCCAGACCACACATGTGGAATGAAAAGATTGTTAATAATTCATTCTTTCATAAAGCTATAATGCTGGGACACCTGGGTGGCTCAGTTGGTTAAGCAGCTGCCTTTGGCTCAGGTCATGATCTCAGGGTCCTGGGATTGAGTCCCGCATTAGGCTCCTTGCTCAGCGGGGAGCCTGCTTCTCTCTCTGCCTCTGCCTGCCTCTCTGCCTACTTGTGCTCTCTTTCTCTGAAAAATAAGTAAATAAAATCTTAAATAAATAAAAATTAAAAAAAAAGCTATAATGCTGTATTTCAAACCTTTAGAAGAGTGGAGAGAAAAACAAATGAGCTACCAAGGCTTATCTTCATTTTGCTCTGTTTCAGATCTTCCCTCTCCTTTTTAAAAAAAATATTTGTCGGGCACCTGGGTGGCTCAGTGGGTTAAGCCGCTGCCTTCGGCTCGGGTCATGATCTCAGGGTCCTGGGATCGAGTCCCGCATCGGGCTCTCTGCTCAGTGAGGAGCCTGCTTCCCTCTCTCTCTCTCTGCCTGCCTCTCTGTCTACTGTGATCTCTCTGTCAAATAAATAAATAAAATCTTTAAAAAAAATATTTGTCAGAAAGAGAAGGAAAGAGAGAGACAGAGCACAAGTGGGGTGGGGGGCAGGCAGAAAGAGAAACAGGCTCTCCACTGAGTAGGGAGCCCAACACAGGACTTATTCCCAGGACCCCAGGATCATGACCTGAGCTGAAGGCAGACACTTAACCGACTAAGCCACCAAGGTGCCCCCTCCTTTCCCTTTTAGACATGTTACATGAATCTACATGTAATTCATGTAGATTTACATGAATCTACATGATTCATGTAGAGCATGAAAGAGCTCAAGCCTCTTCAAACCCCTCCCTAATCCCATGTCTCCCTCCCCATCATTATAGACAACTGCTACCCCGAACTTTTTTTTTAAGATTTATTTGACACAGAGAGATCACAAGTAGGCAGAGAGGCAGGCAGAGAGAGAGAGGAGGAAGCAGGCTTCCTGCTGAGCAGAGAGCCCGATGCGGGACTCGATCCCAGGACCCTGAGATCATGACCTGAGCCGAAGGCAGAGGCTTAACCCCCTGAGCCACCCAGGCGCCTCACCCTGAACTTTTTAAAAAGATTTTTATTTATTTGACAGAGAGCACAAGCAGGGTAAGTGGCAGGCAGAAGCAGAGGGAGAAGCAGACTCCTCGCTGAGCAGGAGCCCAATCAAGAGGGGCTTGATCCCAGGACCCTGAGATCATGAAGCAAGCCAAAGGCAGCTGCTTAACTGACTGAGCCACCCAGGCGCCCCTCTCCTGACTTTGATGTGTGCCTTTCCCGTGCATCCTTCTGTTCTTTATCTCTGTATATGTCCATACAGAATTTACAGAATTGTTTTAAATATTTTTAAATTTTACCCGAGTATTATCATACCCTACTACTGGTTTGTTGTTGTTCTACTTTTCTTCTTTTCAGTGGCATTTCCCCCATCTCTGGTGTGGCCAAACCTCTTTCCATGTGTGTACTGGCATTTGGATTTCCTCTTGCAGACTGTCTGCTCATGAGCCAATTTTTTCTACTAAGTTGTCTTTATCTTCACATTACTTTTAGAAGTTATTTTATTCCACTTGAAAACATTTGCAAACTACTAAAGAATACACAGGACATGCAGAGAAAATATAACAGATAATAATAAAACAAACCCGTTGTCAGTCCAACTACTAAAACACGGCTAGCGCTACTGAAGCTCCGAGTACTGCTCCCACCTTGTTCCTCCTCCCCAGGGACAATCATGAGGCTCAGTTTCATAGAATAATGATTTTGCTTTTTTCCTATAGGCTTAGGATATTTAAAAAAAATTTTTTTTTTAAGATTTTGTCAGAGAGGGAGAGAGAGCGAGCACAGGCAGACAGAGTGGCAGGCAGAGGCAGAGGGAGAAGCAGGCTTCCCGCTGAGCAAGGAGCCCGATGTGAGACTCGATCCCAGGACGGTGGGATCATGACCTGAGCCGGAGGCAGCCGCTTAACCAACTGAGCCACCCAGGCGTCCCTTAGGACATATTTTTATGCTTTAGTTTTATAGTTTAGTTTTCCTTGCTCTTGGAAACTTTAAGGACACAGTGTCATGTTGCATGTATTCTTTTGCAACTTTCTCTTTTCTGTCACGATTTTGTTGGTAAGTCTTTCTTCTTGGTGTTTATAGCTGTAGCTTTGTTCATCTCTACTGGTGATTAGTCTTCATTGCATATCACAACTGCTGGACGCATTCTCCTGTTGAGGAGCATTTGGGTTGTTCCTCATGCTGCCCTGAATGTCCTTGTCTTGTCCCCAGGAACACATGGGCAATAGTTTCTCTGGAACATTCTATACCTAGGAGTGAGGGGGCTGGGTCACAGATATGTGCATCTTCAACTTCACCAGATAATGCCAGATGGTTTCCAAAGATCAGTGTTTCCCATTTAATCTCCCAGCAGCAAAGCCTAAGTGTTCTGGTGTTCGCTCTTGCCAACACTTGGCTTCGTCAGATTTTTTCATCTTTGCCAATCTACTGGGTGTGAAAGAATGTCTCACTGGTGTGATGCCTACTGGGTGTGAAATGATGATTTGCATTTCCCTAACAGTTCTTTATGTAAACCCTGGGTACTAATCTTTTATCGGTTTACATGTATTGCAAACAGTCTTCTAGTCTGTATCTTTCCATTTTTTATCAACTTCACTGCGGTACAGTTATATAAAACACACATAACCAAGCCTACAATTTGATATTTGAGAAATGTATACAGTTATGTAATTACTACCATTTTGGTTTAAAAAGTGACCCTTGTCCCAAAAGTTCCTTTGTGCCCCCGGTTAATCTCCTTGCTCCCCCTAGTCCCAGGCAAGCATGGACCTGCTCTAGGTCACTATAGTGTTGCCTTTTCCTCAAAATCGTATCAACAGTCTCATACAGTATGTCTGGCTTCTTTTCTTGAGCATAATGCTTTGAGATTTATCCATGTTATTCCATCTATCAATAGTTTACTCAGCTAAAAAAAAATATTTGACAGAGAGAGAGAGACAGCAAGAGGGGCAACACAAGCAGGGGGGGTGGGATAGGGAGAAGCAGACTCCCCACTGAGCAAAGAGCCCAATGAGGGGCTTGATCCCAGGACCCTGGGATCATGACCTGAGCCAAAGGCAGACGCTTAATGACTGAGCCACCCAGGTGCCCCAGTTTACTAATTTTTAAGTAGTATTTCGTGGGATGGCCATAACCTATCTGCTTATCTATTTCACCAACTGATGGAAATGCAGGCTATTATAAATAACATTATTATGAGCATTTCAGTACAAGTTGTTGTGCAAATGTGTCTTAATTTCTCTTGGGTAAATACCTAGGAGTACAAGGGCTGAGTCATATGGTATGTGTATATTTAACTTCATAAGAAACTGCCAAACTGTTTTTTCCAAACAGCTGAATTCTTTTCCATCTGGCACTCTGACCAACAATGTAGAAGAATTCTGTGTGTGTGTGTGTTTTAAGCAAGAAGTTTATGGTGTCTTTTTCATATAGAACTTTAAAATTAGAACAATTTCCAATATAGCAATCTTTTTCTTTATGGCTGGTACTTCTGGGGATTTATGGAATCCTTCTTCACTTGGTTCTTTATGTTGTGATTTTCCTATTTGAAATTTCTCCTGAGAGGACTATTAGGAATTTTTTTCCGGAAAGATCTATTCTGACATTTCCCCACTGTGGCTCATAGACAAGGTACACTTAACTTACTGTGTCTGATAATACAGCATTTGTTGTCATTACAGAATAATGTGATACAAAATTGAGAGTAAGAGCTCAAAGTCTTCAGTTAAGAAAATTACATTTCACATAACTGAAATTTTCTGAAGAATTCTTGTTTTTCAATTGAGTTCAGAAAGGAGTTGAACAATGCTTTAAAAACAAATATCAGTAAACTTTATTTCTATAACGGACTAAGTACTAAATATTTTAGGCTGTGCAGACCATAGATCTCTGTCCCAGCTACTCAGCTCTGTCGTTTTCATGCAAGAGCCGTTGCTGACAACATATAAATGAGTATGGCTGTGTTCCAATAAAACTTTATTTATAGACACAGAAATTTGAACTTCATGTAAATTTTTAAGTGGCATAAAATATTACTTTTTGACCTTTCCTGAACATTAAAAAATATAAAAACCAAGTTTTGCTTATGGGCCACAGAAGAACAGAGAGCCAGATTTGATCCATAAGCCATCTGTGCTAACCCTTGATTTAGAATACAATCCTCCTGCCACCAGTGTAAGGAAACTGGGTAATATCATCCTCCCCTTTGCCCAGTAGAGTGTTAGAGACCCAAAGACTTTAGAGTTCACCCAGTTTAATTTCCCTCCCTTCCCTTTTATAGTTGAGGAGGTTCTGGTGCAGAGAGAAAAATCCCTGGCCTCAGGGCACATAGCCAGTGAGTGACAAGGCCAGGCTGAAGCTCAGGTGTGTCCACTGAAGCCCTACCTACCTTCCTCAACTCGGTTCCAAAAGCTACAACCTAAACCTAGATCCACAGCCACAAAATCCTTCTGCCACTTCTCAACAGAAGTTAAGCTTTTTTATTTTTTACCCCAAAGGAATTTATTCTAATGAACACCTTAAGATTAAGGACTTACTAAACTCCACCCCCGGTATTAATTTACACCATTTAAACCTATACAGTGCAAGTAACAGTGACAACTGAATTAGAAATTTTGATTAGGGAGATGACATGATGTTATCTGTGGGAAAATTATACAGAGAATTAAAAGTGGTTAAATTCTAAAGTACCACTAAGACACCCAAATTCTGAAGGGCCTATGGAAGTTGTCCAAAGCAAATTTTATTCCAGAATTTCAAAAAGGAATGGCAGTTTAGCTCTAAGTCACAAAGGACTAGCCTCTGCAGGTTAGACTGAAGGCAATGAGGGACTGGCCAGGCTGTGGGAGGGGGGATCCAGGCCAGAGATTAGGGCTCTCATTTCAGTGAACATCTGGAAACCAAGCTCCAAGACAGCAGAGTCCTTGTCTCTGGTTCACTGCGGTGTCCCCTCCAGACCAGAGCCTGGGGATCAGTAAATGATGGTTGAAGGATCAAAGTCAGTCTGCAAAGAAGGATTCCTAGGAACTGACCCCTGACTTTTAAGGGTATGTAATCTAGCAGCTTTCGGATGCTTCTTTGTAAAAACCTTAAAGGATTCCTTAAAGGAGCCCCATGGGAAGGTGGTCACCTTCATCCTCGGGAGGACTGTCTTCTCATCTGCTCTTTGCCTGTCACTTAGATCTGGAACTATCCATTCGGGATGTAATGAAGGCATTGAAAGTACTGCCCTCTAAACTCTAAAACAACTGGAAATTCAACAGTGACAACCAGTGTTTATGAATGAGTGGGAAGTGTTCAAAGGGCAGACATTTATAAAAAATCCTAGAAATAAGAAATTCCCAGAATAATTTATTACCTACACACTTCAATTTTCTTTGGAAGTTCTAATTCTCAGCAAACATTAATCAAGTCATCCCACTATCTTTCAGGTTGTTTCCCCCATTTCACAGAGAGCGATTCGGCCAAAGTTAAATGACTTGTTACCAAGGGCACATGGAGAATATAAATCTAAGTCAGTCATGATTTTGGCTCTCTCTCCTGCCATTTGTTAAACTAGAATGGAGGGAAGTTGGATGGGGACTTCCACTGGCTTCGGAGGTGGCTGTGGATTTGCTGCTCTCTGCTACCCCCTATTGGTAGGATAAGGGAAGAGTGGATCTCAAGACCAGTATTTCTCAGGTCCTGGACCAGCAGTATCCACATCACCTGGGAACTGGTGAAAAATCCAGACTAGTTGGTCCCCACCCCGGAACCCTGGATTAGAAAGAAGCTCTAGGGGTGGGGTTCAGCCAGCCTGTAACAACCTACAAGTGATTCTGCTGAAACTTGATGTTATATTTTTGCTTTAGGAACTAACATCCTGGCCTTCCCATCATCACAAAAATGACTAAGCTCCTTCACCTTGCTCCTGCCCTTGGGCCTCACACAGAGATTATACCACTATTGCCATATACAAAGTGCGGTCAAGTCCATTCGTTCTTTCAGGTGGACTGGTAGCAGCCCGGTGAAGTACGCTAGGGAAGGACTGCATACCCACTTTATGGATGAGGAGACTAGGGCTCAGAAAAGGCCAGAAAACTTGCCTGGGGGCTACTCAGCTTCAAATGGGAGGGCAGGGGGCACCTGGATGGCTCAGTCGTTGGGCGGCTGCCTTCAGCTCAGGTCATGATCCCGAGGTCCTGGGATCGAGCCCTGCATCGGGCTCCTTGCTAGGTGGGAGGCCTGCTTCTCCCTCTCCCACTCCCCCTGCTTGTGTTCCCTCTCTTGCTGTCTCTCTCTCTGTCAAATAAATAAATAAAACGTTTAAAAAAATGACAGGGCAGGAGTCAAATCCACATCTTCTTTCTTTATATCCATGTCCCGGACCTTTTCATTTAGTCCACAACAGGGTTTCTGACATTTGGGGTCACATTGTAAGGACCTATTTAGCCAGAGCGACTCCATCTTGGTTAAAAGCCATTTTGTTGTTTGTGCAGTAAAACTTAAACTGACCCTGACCCTGACCCTGCCCCCCCCCCCCCAGAACGAACTTAGAAGCAAGTCTGGGAAACCAGTAAAATATGGTCGGCTAGTTCCTAATAACAGAGCCCAGAATACAAGGACGAGTCGGGCCTGGTGGAGACATCCATTCAGATAGAAACACACATACTTTTCCCCTAACCACCAAAGAATGTAAACTCTGCCTTTTGGGCGCCAACCTTGAGCACCAGTTCTGACCAGAGTAATAGGTTAAGTCAAACAGCTACTATTGGGTAAACTGTAATTCAATCGGCCACCTGCGTGTGACCTAACAGGACTACAGTCTCATTGGCCACCTATGTGTGGCCAGACTTTTGCTCTCTAAAGGGTAGTCTGTAAGATGGGGAGGGGTCGCCCTCTTTGGAGGCGGCCCTGGCCAGTCAGTCTGACTTCTCATGCTTAGCATAGAATAGAGCTTTGCATAACTTTCACCTTGTCTCAGTCTCGCTCCCCTGGCCAATCTGTCTAACTTCTAATACTTATCATAAAATAAAGCTTTAAATAACTTTCACTTTGTCTCAGTCTCGTTTCATTTAATAACGGACCTAACAACATAACATGGGGTGCTTTGTTGTGGGGTGCTCTTCTGTAGACTGTAGGCCATTTAGCAGCACCCCGGCCTCTGCCTGATAGACCAGCAGCACATCACTAATGATGGCAACCAAAAATGTCTCCTAATATTGCAATGCACCCAAGGGGCAAGTGACCTGTGCTGAGAACCTCTAACCTACAGCCAGCACATAATTAGAGAAAAATTTCAACTATTTGTGTTATGCAAATTTTGCACTCTTTGGAGATGATTTCAGAAAAAAAATAGCTTATTTTTGGCCTCCAGGACATCTGCGAAGTAAAGGAATTAGGTTAAACGTTGGTGTCCATCCACTGCTTAAGAAAATCTTGACTACTCCTTAAGAAAATTCATGATTCTCTCATATCATCTAGTATCCAGTGTGTATTCAAATTTCCCTCAGCTGTCACAAGATACCTTTCACAGCAGTTTTTGTTTTTTAATGCTAACAGGCATTGCTTATTTATTTGTTTTAAAGATTTTATTTATTTATGATAGAGAGATAGTAAGAGAGGGAAGCATGGAGGGGTGGGAAGGGACAAGCAGGCTCCCAGCCCATCAGGGAGCCCGATGCAGGGTGTAACCAGAGCTGAAGGCAGATGCTTAACCGACTGAGCCACCCAGGCACCCTCTTTGGGCTTTTTTAGTTTCGAACACTAGTCAACAAACTGTGGCCCATGGGCCCAATCTGGCCTATTACCTTTTTTTGTAAATATGCTTTCGCCAGAACACAGCACGTTCTTTCACTTTACATATATGGTTGCTTTCATGCTACAATAGCAGAGGTGAGTAGTTACAACAGAAACTGTATGGCCCATGAAGCCTAAAATATTGACTCCCGGGGTGCCTGGGTGGCTCAGTGAATTAAAGCCTCTGCGTTCGGCTCAGGTCACGATCCCAGGGTGCTGGGATCGAGCCTCTCTGCCCAGCGGGGAGCCTGCTTCCCCACCCCCACCTCTGCCTACTTGTGATCTCTGTCAAATAAATAAATAAAATCTAAAAAAAAAAAAAATTTGACTCCCTAGCCCATGACAGAATCTCTGACCCAGGTTCCTCTTGCCTTTATTTTTAATACAATACTAACAGTTCAAAGACTCCAGAACATTTGCTCACAGAAACTTTTTTTTTTTTTTAAAGATTTTATTTGTTTATTTGACACAGAGAGAGATCACAAGTAGGCAGAGAGGCAGGCAGAGAGAGAGGGGAAAGCAGGCTCCCTGCTGAGCAGAGAGCCCGATGTGGGGCTCGATCCCAGGATCTTGGGATCATGACCTGAGCCGAAGGCAGAGGCTTTAACCTACTGAGCCACCCAGGTGCCCCAGAAACTTTTTTTTAGATTGACCTGATTAATATACATTTATTGAAACCGAACATACTATATTTTAAAATATAAAATCCTTGTGAAATTATCAGTGCTCCACAGGGCAGCATTAAACAACTCTTTATGTGTCCAAACTATAAACACAATAGAAAGGCAAACAGTAAATTGGAAAAATAATTACAATTCCAAGATCTTATCTCTTTTCATACTTTATTTTTCAGGAAGGAGGAAAAAAAAGCATGTCCTGTCTGACATCTGGTAAAGAGTTTTAATTACAAATGGAGGCCTTAACTGATCAAGTCCCTGTATCATTTAAATAGAGAAACCAGTAGGAAAAGCAGGGGTCTCCTTCTTCAAAAAATTGTAACATATAATTTCAAACATATGCCCCCGAGTGTACAGAAATTGAGATATATACACAAGACTGCCAGCACCCCGAGTGTAGGGCTGGGTCCCTAGCATGCCTGATACACAGAAAGTAGTCAATGAGGGTCCACAGAATAAAGAAATGAGTAGCATTCCTTTACACATCTGAGCAGGGTAGGTTGTCATTAAAATATTCACACCCATGTATTAGACTAGTCGATACATATTTTTTTAGCATAAGAAGCATGCACATCACACTAATATCTGGCCTGTTACTGTTTTACTAGGAGCTTACATGTGTTCACCTGAAGTAGCATTTAGTTAGCTTGGAACACGGAGAGCCAGAAAGCGTGTGGCCTCCCCTTCCAGTGAACCGAGGCCAAACTCTAATGAATAGTACCTTCTCCCCTTACTCTTTGGACACAGTGTGTCTATCCCCCTGACCACCTAAGGCATTATAAGTGAAACATAAATCATAATGAAAGAAAGCTCTGCTAACTGGTTTTATCAGTTCAATAGCGAGGCTGAGGCCACACATGGTGTAATTCTTCCCCACTTCTCTAAGATGTCATTTAGCCTATATAAAAAACCCTTTGGACCTCCCTAAGCCACAATATATATTTTAATGTAATCTTTAGGAATAGAAGTTAATAGCCATCAACTCTGGCACAGCTCACATAAATGGCCCTGAAGAGTGAGCTGTTGATCACAAATAAAGCTGAAGATTTAAACAGTTCCTGGTTGATGCTTGAGCAAAGGATCTCTTTCCTGGTTCCCAAGGCAGAATACGGCCTTTGCATGGTTGAGGAAGGCATTCAGGCCTTGGCCTTTGAGCACGATCCGAGTACTGTTGCCTACCAGTTTGTATTCCTTTTGTTTTCTGAAAACAACGTGTTAGACAGATTAACAAAACAACTCCACCTGGACTATGTTACTTTCTATAATCTCTTACATACCAAGTACAAGAGGGTTAATTCCATTTAACCCAATCCACAGCTTCTAAGACATTGATGTCTTATGAAAGTATAGTTTTTCCCTTCTTCATGAAGAAATGTGCCTGCCTATTCTAATTTGTGATTATATGGTAAATAAACTGACATAATTTTGTAAAGTTACTGGTATCTAGTATCATTTTTAGGACTAAAAAAAAAACACAGCAAAATTAATAGTCTAATTTGGTATTCATCATTCACTGGAAGATTTTTCTCCCCTACCCAAACTGTTTAAAAGCAAAAAAGGGAAAATGGCCCATTTATGCAGAAATATGCAACTTATTTTTGACAATATACTATAGCAATTTAAGGTGTTAAAAGCAGCAACTTACTTGTATACCAAAAGGGTGATCACAGTGACAAATATGGCTAAGCAGCCCACGGAGACCAGGGCACCATTTGCCCTTCTTGAAGGGGAAGCTGGGTCTTAAAACAGAAGACAGTATTAGTGACATCCTCCGCCTAAGGGACATGCTACTTGTAATGCAATTAAATAAATGAGGAAGGGAGCTATCCGAAGATGTATGGCTCCCTCTGGGTTTTCAGTAATCTTTTCCATTAAGTAATACATAGTCTTTGGGTCAGCTTATCTTCCATTTAGAGAATGAGTTAGCATGTCTGGAACACTGTGTTAAGGGCTCAGAAGAGAGATGTCATGTCCTGGAGACACCTGCTCAGGTCTCAGCTGACCCCGCAGCACCCACACAGTGAAGGGCTCCATGACCCTCCCCACTGCTCCTCTGGCCCCATCTCCCACTACCTACCTTCCAGCTGTGCTAAAAGTCCTGGAGTGGCCTACCCTTCCCCTGCTCTTTCAATCTCCATGCCCTCTGCCAGGAACGTCCTATCCCTGGGCTCATTTCAAGCGTTCACCCCTACGGGGTGACTTCTGGACATTCATGAGGGCTGAGGGCTCTGGGTCATGATATCTGCCTGTGTCACTCCTCTACTTGCCTCTCTTCCTCCGCCTCAATCAGACTGTGTGGCAATTACTGCTTTATACACATGCTTCTTCCCAGACTGTGGGACTGTGTCTTCTCTGTATTCCCAGAAACCAGCAAATTAACTTGTTTTGTCCCCATTGTCAAAGAGGAACTTGAGTTGATCTTTTTTCTCCATCCCTTCCACCACTGCACAGTTCCAGCCACCAGCCTCCCCCCCACTCAAAAGGACATCTTGTCTACCTGCTTCTACTCTCACCTTCCTGTGATCTTTGCTTCCCTTGGTAGTCCAAATGATCTTTAAAGGCATCTATCAGAGCATGCTTCAAACCGGCCAGAGGCTCCTTATACACAGAATAAAACTCAAGCCCTACCCGTGGTCTACAACCATCTAAATGGACTGCTCATTTCTGAAAGTCAGGTTTCAGTTCAGAGGCGGCTTTTCACAAGCAGATGCTGCTGGGTAGGCAGGACTGTCATTGACCTCCCCAAACTGGAAGCCAACTTCTGTCCCCTTTCTCCCCCATGCTTGTCACTCTCCATGCCGGGACATTCTTCACAATGTCATCTTATGTGTGATCTCTTTCAGCCCACAAAAGCAGGGCTCACAAAAGCCTTCTTCCTCTTGTTCCCTACTCTGTCTGGAACTGTGTATCTCAGGCCTACAGCTCTGCTGCAGATGCTCACTGGATTTTTGTTGAAAGAATTGCAGGTGCTTCATGAGTGTTCATGGAATCAATGAGTAAAAGTCATTCCTCCTAAAAGTCTATTGGTTTGCTTTTGATCAAAGATCTGTTTCTGAAATTCTGATTTTGAAGCCCAAGCCATCAAGTTACAATCCCCCCTGGATTGAAAGCTCTCTTTCTAAACTTCTTTTATTTGGATTTTGAAAATGGCTCAGGTCACCTAAAGTTCTCATTCACTGTAAGAAGGAAAGGAAAGCCAATATCTAAACATCTAATCTGGTAAGAGAGCAGTGGTTTGCCAGCTCCTAGGAGGCTTCAGAGAATAGGGTATGACCCTGAAAGGCTGTTCTAAGAACTCCCCACAGCTGCCCAAGAGAAACCCCAACAGCTCCTGGAGGTGACGGCTTGAAGACCAGTGCTCGCTCACGCCCACTGGGTCCCAGTGCTCCAACTTGCCTCCTTTCTTCTTCCTCCCTACCCTCCCAGCTCACCGGGGGTCCCAGCATAAGCAGCCTTGGTGGAAGCAGGGCACTTTTGTCTCCTGGTTTTGTTTTTAAATCAGTGCCTTAGATCTTACCAACTATAAGCCCTCATACACATAACTCTATGTATGGTTACTTAAGCTTTTTTTTTCAATGAGGTTAAAGCTGCCTTTTATACAGTTAATGAGTAACTCTCTGTTTCAGTACATTTCTGCTTATGAGATAGGCTCCAAATCCAAAGGAGTTGTTAGTCATGAGGTCGTACTAGACAATACTCAAATCAAGCAGCAACAGTAAATGTTGTCATGTGTGCACAATTTAATCTTGTTCTCATTTCACCCCAAAGCGTTTCTTTTAAAGCAGTGTCTTACAACAAAGTCAACTGTAAGTGAAATTCAGAGAGGGTCACCAGGTGGAGTCCTAATTTGGTGACTGGGAAAATTGGAAGCCACCAGTAAATGACAATTTCTCAGTGAAGTTCCTTAGTCCACTTTGCCAGCATTTCACCTCCCCAAGCACCAGCAGGGGAAAGAGCAGATTTTCTTGTGAACACTGACTAGGCAAGTTGGTTTGTTACTGTTTCAGGATAATGCCTGGTAGACTTTGAGAAGGGAAAGAGAGGACACATGGCAAGTTAGAAAGAAGCCAGCAGTCCACCTGTTTTCTCATTTCTCTTCTTGGCTTCATGTCTTTGCCTAGGTGGATTCTTATGACAATAGGGTACCAGTCTCCCTGTTTTATAATTTAATTGGAGAACACTGTTATTTTTAGATGTTAGGCTTTATACTTTTCCCTTGACATATAAATCTCTTTGAGCATGCAGTGATCATATCCCATTATTACTGGTCCATGATCACAGCTGATTTTTTTCATCAAAAGACTTATCTTTGGTCATTTCACTGGGTCTCTCTCTCATCCATCCCTTCCCTAACTAGATTTGCTATGGGACTTTCATGCCAATTGTCAAATCCACATTAACAACAGTTCAGTGATTTTTGCAGTGAAATAAAATTAAACACTGATAGTGAAGCCTTGAAGGGCTTTAGCATAGGACACACACGGTACCTGTGATATGAAATGTTCGTACAACCACAAAACAACACTTACCTCTTGCAGAGACAGAGACGAGGGTGCTCGTGAGGGCCAGACTTGTATTATCACCGAGGGTGAGGTTCATACAGTAGGTCCCAGGCCCACTGAAGGCTCTTCTCACAGTCAGCAAGCAAGCGTCGTCCGTGTCCACATCTACGGGGTCACAGACCCTGGTGTAGGTGGTCTGGCAGGTGGGGTCAGAAACTATGGTACAGACCTCTGTGGGCATGCTGAGGGGACAGACGGCACCAGGGGAGGGAGATAGAATATCAGTTTAAAAGGGACAATCATAATCATTACCTGTCCATAAAATTGACTAGAATTCCATTTGAATTCCACTAGAATTAATTCGGATCCTTATTCTTTAATTCTCGCATACGATGTAAGAATATCAAACCATTTGATGTCAAATTGTCACGTATAATTTACTCCTAAACAAGCCTGGGTATGAGCTACTATTTCCCCTGTATCCTCAGAAAGATGTGGCTATGAGGGTGGAGGAGGAAGAAATTATGACCGCGCCCTGTCCAAAGGCAAGGGGCTGTTGGAAACCGTGTGAAGCCCAGGTCATTCCTCCCTAGAATGCCTGCAGGTGTGGTCCGCTGAGGGGTCAGGCAAAGATACTATTAAATGCCAGAGCTGGCCCACCTGGGTCCCCACAGAGGTCGAACAGTGACAGCAACAGTGGGGGTTTAGTCGGGATTTACTACGTGCAAGACACAAAGCTGTAGATGTGTGACATGGCCTTGATTATTCCTCTCACAGGAAGATGAGGAAAGTAAAATAAGCCTAGTGTAGCAGGCGACAAACCAGCTTGGCGGGGGGTGGGGGTGTGTGGAGACAACTGGGAGACCAACAGGAGCTGTTAGGGGTGGAGTTGGGACTTGAATAAGTGAGGCTGGATGACCACGAGGTGACGTGGCCGGGCATTACTGTCATCAGCATTGTTTCCCTTGTGGGTGGACCTCCTGGGTGGAGACACCACACTCCGACGCTTGATCTGGTGAGGCATGGGGTGCACGGAGGACCCCTGCTCTTCTCAGCTGGCCTCGTTCCTCCATCAGCTTTTCCTCAATTTTCTGTCATCATCACCCCTCACCTCTCCCTAAGACGGAGAGCTTCTTAGCTATCCCTTTTTATCAAATAAGGCCACGTTTTTATACCATCTCATTCCCTTCATTAATTTATACATTTACAGACATACATTTTAATTACTTAATTTATCCATTACACATATATTTGTGAATGCTTTAGCTTACTCGGTTCATTAATGTTGTATTTATTAACTTATATTTAGTCTATTAACTTCTATTAGTCTATTATATAGTTCTAACCAAACCATAGGAGGTCAAATTATATAATGCATTAGAAAAAATTTTGTAGGGGCGCCGGGTGGCTCAGCTGGTAAGTGCCTTGGCTCAGGTCACGATCCTGGGGTCCTGGGACTGCACTGGGCTCCCTGCTGGGCGGGGAGTCAGCTCCTCCCTTTCCCTCCCGGGTGCTTGCTCCCTGTGCTTGCTCTCTCTCTCTCTCTCTCTCAAATAAATAAAATCTTTAAAAAAGACTAAAATATAAAACCTAAAAAAAAAAAAAGCTTTGTAAAGTTTAGAGAGACAGGATTATTGGGCACTGCTATTAATTCATGCTAGAACATGGCCATTCCACACTGGCTTCCCACCACTTGGAGGGGCCTCAAGGAGCCTAGGATCTGGGCTCCGAGACAGACCACAGCCTGTGAACCATGCTCTGTGGGTACCCACCATCTATGGGGCAAGTTCTGTAATCACTGTGTGCCTCAGTGGACCCATCTGTAAAACGAGGAGGCTCAGGATTGGGTAAGGATTCAATAGGAGAACCGACGTAAAATGTTAAGAACATAGTAAGTGTTCAATCAATAATTACTCTTCAATTTCATCAGCAATTTAAAGGTAATGAGCATTGTTCAATCTAGCAAAACGAGTGCTTCTGAGCCCCTCCCGGGGCCCTTCCTGGTTGTGGCTGATTAACGAGCTGGGAATCTAGATGAAGGGGAGCTGGTATGACAGCCTCTGCTCAGGCCTTGGCCTGATCCTCTGACTGAGATGTACTCACATCCCTTGACAGGTCACAACAAAATCCATCAGCGACTTGTCAGGCTGTGGCATGGGCGTTACAACGTCTGTCATCTGGATGATGTTGACCTCCAGGATTCCATCTAACAAAACACCCACCCAGAAAAACACATCAAAATACAGCAAAAACCAGACCGAATTATTCCTTCACAAATCAGAAAGCCACACAAAACAGAGACACGGCATTCTTGCACCGATCTGGGAGTCTAGCCCGCAGTGTGGATACGTGTCTATGCAGCACGTTCAAAGTCAAACCGAATTGCTCCTCATTCCAACCTGGCCCTTGGTTTCTGGAGCCTGTGAATGTGTTAGACGGCTGCACTTCTTCCGGGCAGGAATTTCAGAGAAAGGTAACCCCTGGGGAAGATGCAGGCCTCGGGCTCCGGCCCAGCTGGCTTCCCTCAGCCCCGGGGTGCAGAGCTGAGGATTTACCCCCATCTCCGGAACTGGGGTGCCTCGGCTGGGCTTCAGCCCCCACCTATCTTCTCTGTGGGGTGCCTGTGAGCAGTGCCCACAATACACAGCCATCTGTGGTAGCCCCGCTCATCCCTGTTCCTTACACACTAGGCAGGAGGCTTTGTGAAATCAGAGAGAGGAAGGAAGTGGCAGTTGTGGGAACTTGCTACTGGCCTTTCTTCAAAGGCAAGTTCCTTCAGATTTCTGGAATGTGCAGGGTGGGGGATGTAGGTCTGGAACAGACTCATTAGTAGGTGGGCCTCACACTGGGCTCATTTCCACCAGAATGTCTAAGGAAGGCTGGTGTAGGCCAGTTGGAATCTAGAAACTGGTGATGTCCTGGCTTTGTGCCCACATGGCATTACCTTGAACAGAGAGTGAGGGCCCCTGCTCCCACCCCTCCAGAGTCAAGAGGGTGAGAGGGTGGCCCGGGGTAGATCCCAACATCATTCCCCTGCTGCTCTTACCTACAATTGTGATAGTGGCTTTAAAGTAACCGTATCTGTTAATATGACAGGTTTCCTCAGGAGTCGCCCTCAGCTCCGGGGGGCGGTCACCTGCTGATGCTGGAGAGTTGGATTAATAAGATTTTAGATGAGTTGCTGAGAGTGTAAAAGATTTACATAATACATAATAACCCCAAATCTAAACAGGTACTTGATAACCACAATCTAAACATCTCCCTGCCCTTTAGAAAAACATCAAGAGTTCTGAACTATTAAATTACTGCAGAAATTTGAAGTGAATATGAATGATTCACAGAGATGTGAGAACTAGCAGGCGTTATAATTGTTAAATTATGTATGAACACAATCCTGTATCTTCTTTAAACACGGGAATCAAATGAAAGGTAGAAACCATATTAAAATGTATGATACAACAATCATGATGAAATCAAGCAGGGTGTGACAGATAAAATCTTATGTCGGGGCGTCTGGGTGGCTCAGTCGGTTAAGCGTCGGCCTTTCGCTCAGGTCATCATCCCTGGAGTCCTAGGGTCAAGCCCCTCATCTGCTTGTGCTCTCTCTCTCTCTCTCTCACACTCTAATAAAATCTTTAAAAAAATAAAATAGACTAATGTTAAATAAACTAACATTAAACTTTTACCATTTTGGAATTTTTAGACAGTTCCAGATATTACAGGAATCTACAATTTATTTTGAATTTTACATCTGGTTTCCTTATTTGTAAAGAAGACCATTGATACTTATAGAAAAAGAAATTCTCCTACAGAAATATCAGAATGAAGCTATATGATTAAGTTGTTCAGTGCAGTTATATTTGTAACTGGAATTAGGATTAACTTAATCAACCATCAATAAGAGAATGGTTAAATAAATTATACATTTATACATACAACATTACTTATATTCTAAGTTTATACATACTATGAAATATTATGTAGCCATTTAATAATGTGAGTTAAATTTTATGTACTGACAAGGGAAAGATGTCCATGATATTTGTTAAGTGAAGAAAAACAAATTACAGAACCATATGGATAGCATGAGCCCATTTCCTTAAAAATCAAAACAACACCTATGTATATTTATAAAATATGTTTGTAAAGGCATAGAAATAGTTCGGAAAAGAAACGCTTCCAGCTGTTACTAAGGTTTAACTCTTGGGAGGAGAATGTGAGTAGGGACTTTCACTTTTATTCTAGGCTTCTCTATTGTTAGAATTTTTATTAAGGAACATGCATTAGCTTTGTAATTTAAAACATTTCAAAAAATAATGACTCAACATCAGTAATAACTTAGTGTCTTGACTGATATTCCAGATTTAATGAGATCTCCTTTTATTAATAACACAATGTTACAACAATTTATTATTTATAACAGGTTTTGGTAAAAACAAGTGCAGCAAGTCTGGACATCAGGTTGGACTATTTACTCTGGGCTTGGTGATGGCGCCCTCTTGTGACCAGTGGGAGGATGGCAGTATATTACCATCCCCTTCAAATTGGGGTGCTGAGTACTCATGGCACAGTGGAGTGGGAGGGGGCATTAGAGGAAAGCTAACACTTTCCAAAGTAGACTCTTAGGAACTTTTTATTTATTTTTTTATTTCTTTAAAAGATTTTATTTATTTATTTGACAAATAGAGATCACAAGTAGGCAGAGAGAGAGGAGGAAGCAGGCTCCCTGCTGAGCAGAGAGCCCGATTCGGGGCTCAATCCCAGGACCCTGGGATCATGACCTGAGCTGAAGGCAGAGGCTTTAACCCACTGAGCCACCCAGGCGCCCCAACTCTTAGGAACTTTTTAAATGGCTTCATATACTATTAGTACATATACTATATAGTACATATACTATTAGTAGAGAATGGGATTTAGTTTATTATGCCTTATATCCAGAACAATCTTAATGTCTGGAGTCTTTACTCTCAAGGTAAATTCTTTCTTGGGCCATTTGGAAACCACTTCCAAGTACAGCTGTGTTTTGATGGGAGACTAGATGGATGTGGGCAGGGAAGGGAGGAGAATGGAAATGGGGAGAAATGTGGGAGGAGGAAGAAAGACAGTGGGGATGGCCTGAATGTTTATGAAGGGCGAGATGTATTCTCATAACGAGAAAAAATGGGAGAGAATCAGAGACGTGATGGGGGACACCTGGGTGGCTCAGTCAGTTAAGCATCTGCTTTCAGCTCAAATCAAGATCCCAGGGTCATGGGATGGAGTCCCACATCGAGCTCCTGCTCAGCGGGGAGCCTGATTCTCCCTCTGCCTGCTGCTCCCCTGCTTGTGCTCTCTCCCTCCCAAATAAATAAACAAAATCTTAAAAAAAAAAAAAAAAAAGAAATGTGACGGGCCAGAGAAAGCATTTGTACACATAACAAGGACCAGTACAAATTAGAAAGGTCAAAGAATGGCACTTAAGTCATGAAATTCTACTTGCAAAGTGGAATTTAAACATACTCTCCTTTCTTCCATATTCTAACAGCTTAAAATGGTGATAAAGTGGCTAAAGAACGACATGTACAGAATTGAATCACAGCAGACTCAGCACACGATTCTTTAAGCTAGGGATCTAATTATGTAACCTGTATTATTAGATTTTTTTAAAAATAGCTGTTATGGAACCCCCCTCAAAGATCACCTGGAAAACACTTACATAAAGGAGAGGTGGGTTTTGGAGGTTTGGGTGAAGGTGAAGGACAAGGTCCAGGCACTGTAGCTTGCACAGTGAGGTTAAGGCTGAAGGTTCCATTGAGCACATACGTGTGATTCAAAGTTGGGTTGTTGGAAACAAACAGACCAGTATTATCCCCGAAGTTCCACTTGTAGCTGATGGCCGACTCATTGAGAAAGTGACTAGGGTCGTGAATCAGGACACTGAACATAATGGGGAGGTCCCTGAGGAAGGTTTCATCAGATAAATTTCGATCATTCTTCTGGTACATAGTCACAAATACAGGAACGTGATCTAAAAGATATACCCCAAAATAGAAAGAACACACATTGCTTGATTTTAAGTTGATGACTTCGATAATGCTTTTAGGTTCAAAAATTAAAATTAAAATGAAGGGTGCCTGGGTGGCTCAGTTGTTAAACATCTGCCTTCAGCTCAGGTCATGATCCCAGGGTCCTGGGATCCAGCCCTGCATCGGCTCCCTGCTCAGCGGGAAGCCTGCTTCTTCCCTCCTACTCCCCCTGCTTGTGTTCCCTCTCTCACTGGCTCTCTCTGTCAAATAAATAAAATAAAATAAAATAAAAAAAAACCTAAAACTAAAATGAGAGATAATTTAGCATTATTTCCCCTCTTCCTATGCAAGTTTGCTAGGGTTTTTCCAAGTTATTCTGGAAACACAGATGGAGTAAAATATATTTAAATATATAAGCGAGGGAAGGAACCCATACAGATTGTAACCTAGCCTAGAACACTTAGCTCTAACTCTTACTTAATCCACTAACATCACCAGAAGGAAATGCCTCACCATCAGTTAACTTCAAGTTCACACCACTCACTCACCTGTTACCACGTACACATCTTTCACTTTTGCGATGGGGACATATACATGGCGGTGTCTTCTATAAACAATTACTTCCATGAGTTGGGGGCCAAGTGTCACATTGGCTGTGTTTATAGAAACTCTTGCTGAACCCCGTCCTAACTTCTGCAAATACTGACCTTTGAGAGGATGGAAATTTTTAGTTATTGGCCACATTACATGATCATTATAGGAAGTTGTTGTTTCTTTATGACTAATGACTGCCACTTAGAGAACGCTCTTGGAAAAGGAAAAACAGGATGGGGATGTAGGTCTTGGCTGCTTCAGAAAGGGAGATGGTGCTCATTTTATATAAAACCTTATAACATAAACCCACTGTTCCATAAATATAATTGTATATAGTTGGTTAAAATGGAAAGAGAAGTTGAGTGGGAAAATACTGTTTAGTCCTTAGTTTACAAATAAAAAATGTTGTTAAGTAAGACGTCTGGCACTTGAAATACATGTGTTTCCCGGAGAATACCCATTCAATGCAATAGTGAGGTGTCTAAGGGAGCTAAAAAAATTTATCCAATATTGTTGTAACAATATTACCATTTCAGCTGTATCAAGCAGTTTCTTTCTTTTTTAGGGGACTAGAATGCTCCATTTTCTAATAGAATTTGTATATAATAAAACAAAGTAAGTCGTCAAAAAAGAGGTAGGGTATGGCAGACATAAAAAGCAATGTAGTGGTTCTATAAACACATTTCTAGGACATTTTTGACTCACTCTTTCTCTAGCCGTAACCTAAATCTGATTGCCACCAGCTAGCTAGTAAAAATGATTCCTATGCCTCAGGGCCCAAGGATTTTTCTAATGCTATTGAGGCACCCAACACAGATGTGTGATTGAACAACAGGGTGCCGAGACAGATGCTTGTGGGGGTATTTAAAGACCATGTTTAACACACAGTCAAAGATATCAGAAAAATACACTAATCTCAAGGATATGTGATTTGGAATCCCCTTTACCTGGAGCCACAGAGGCAGTTCTTTTGCAGGTTGTAGGAGAAAGAGGTGTCTTGCAGGGGGCTAGTTACACAGGAGGAAAATGTTAGTCCTGGCATTGGGAGACCACAGAAGCAAGTGTTAGTTGAAAGACAGTATCAGTTAACTTCAGATAAGGAAATTCAAAACAGTCTTGTTAGAAAAACAGCAATTTCTGGGCTAAAAACTGGTTTTAATAGGTATCTTAACTAAAAAGAGGGGTAACAAGAGACTGGAGTGCTAGTGAGCATACATGACTCCATGCAGATGGTCTGGTCAAAGAAATCATGACATCTGGGGAGTTGACTGGGCCATGACGGCTCTGAAACAAAGTCAGCCTTCAACCCTAATTTAACTAGATGGGCATCATATTTGATAAATATTTTGCACTTTGTTAAGCTGATGTGTATTGCTAATGTGTTGTTCTGATTTATAAATGAGTTAACTGGACTAAGAAACTTTCTCTAATTTATGAAAAAAGACAAAACATTTACAAGTTTGGAGCCTGCATGGTTGGTGGCAGTTTTCAAACTGTCAGAGCCCGATGGCACCTGGTGACATATTTAAGAACTTAGCAGCTTTGCTAATTATAACCTATATTTGCTTCTCCCAAAAATAATCACTTCATCAATAATAAAACAAGAGTGGATACCATTTGTGGTTAAAAAAAAAAAAAGAGGGTAAGCTTTGTCAAAGAAGAACAGGGGTTAGATTATGTTATTTCTACAGTGGAATATTATGCAGACATTAAAATAATGTACATAAGGAATTTTAATGATATGACCAAGCACTCATGAAAACAAGATTGTGTATACATTCTAGTCTTAATCAAGGAATACTAGCAAAAAAAAAAAAAACCCCCATTGTGTTAACAGTGATAATCTCGGGTGTTAATTATGGGTGATTTATTTTTCATTTGTACTCTTCCCGCATTTTCCAAATTTCCCACAAAGAGCGTAAATTTCTTTCTTAAAAACTCTTTTGATAATAAAAAATTTAAAAAAATCAAGTGCCCATCCATGTGCCATTTGAACAAATATTCCTATTTTTCGTATTACTGTTTTAGACAGAAAGAAACTGGATAGTTTTCTTTTAAGAAAGAAAAATGACTTTTTTTCCCTTCTTCTAATTCCTTGGTGTTCTGAAGATTTGCCAAAGCTAAACAAGATTTTCTTTTTTATCCCTCATGCTCCACCCCAGCTAAGGAAAGTTCATAGAGTAACTGTTGTTAAACTCTTAAGTGTTAGCATTCTTGCTTATAGAATAAGAAAAGTGGGGGGGAAAAGTTAAAATTTGAAGGGCAGGTAAAGAAGCAGCTAAGGGGGTTTTGTAAAAAGTCCAACCAAGTGTGTGAAAGACGTAGACAAAACTGCATCTCTTCCATCCAGGGTGGTGAGGGAAAGGCTTTCCATCCGGGAACACGTGGTGATGGTGTTGGCTGTGGTCATTTCCCCAACCACCTTCCTCGGTCCAGTTGTAAACGTATAGGTCAGGAGATGGATCAGTATCTAAACAGAGAAAGAAACAAGCCAGGCTTGTCATCTGGACTCAGAATGCCCAATGCTCATCACTGAATTAAACACCTTTTCATATTTTCATTAATATAAACATAGTTGGGCAACTAAAACCCTGATTTTGAGAATTCATCTAGTGGTGTGTATTTATGACCTGTCCATTTTCTGCCTATAGGCTGTATTTCAGTAAAATTTCACATAAAGCAATTATTCAGGAAGAGCCAATCTAGAAATACTAGAATATATTTATTTTTCATACTGGATCTCACACCACAACTGTACTCAAGCCAAAATGAGGGATGCTTTATCTTTTTATGTTGATACTGCTCTCTGTAGTAGTTGTTGTTTTTTTAAACCCTGAGTCATTTGGCATCAAACAACTCTCAACTCCTAGAGATTTCGGCACACTCCTAAAAATAAGGACATTAACCTACATAACCACAGTATCATTACCACTCTTCCTATAGCCTGATCAAGGGTCACATACTGTATTTGGCTATTTTGACTCTTCAAACGATTTGGAAAAAAAGAAGTAGATATGGCAAAATGTTAAAATTGTTGAGTCTAGGTAGGAGGTTTCGGTATATTCAGTGTGCCCTGATTTCAGCTTTTTTGCATGTATGACAATTTCTTTTTAAGTAATCTCTACACCCAACGTGGGGCTCGAACTCACAACCCCACGATCAAGAGCTGTTCGTTCTCCTGAGCCAGCCAGGCGCCCCAACATATTTCATTGTAAACAAGTCATGACCAAAATCTTTTCATCTAGATCAGTTCCCTCACCCTCTTGGTTTTTTTATGTCACTGACATTTTTGAAGAATCTTTTTATTTACCAATATATTAGAGCCATTTTTATTTTTTATTCTTAAATTGTCCCAAATAGCCAGGGGGAGTCCCTGCAAGCTGGCTTCTGTGTCCTTGTGATGTGTCTCTGTTAGTCCATGAGTATTCACTTATTTGGGCACACTAAGATGTGCCAGACTCACCTGGTACTTTCTCTGCCCTAGACCTGCAATCAGTATTTAACTCAGAGGTCCCTGGTTCCTTTTTGTGGTGACAGGTATTACATAAAAATTTTCCTTAGACACAGGGATTCCTTCATGTAAAAATGCTCAGAGGGCTAAAATGCCGTTTGAAACATTCATAAGAATTAGCATGTTTAGAAAGAGAAAAATTACTACAAATTTTAGACACTTGACACTTTAAAAATATCAAACCCTTCTTATATAGGATCTAATGTTTTACTAATAGAACAATGATAAATTAATAAAGAATGAACACAGTTTAATAGAAGTTCTAAGTCCTAAAATCAGATCGTAAGTCTTGTCTGATTGAAGAGTCTCAGTTATTAGCTCCAAGTTTTGGGGAATGTGCGGTTCTCGAGACAATTTCCTTTGACGCATCTGTGTTCCTTTGTGCTCTTTAACATGTACAAAGAGCTGACCTGCCTTAAGGGCAAAGCGAAACTACAACATACACATCTTAGCATTTGCACCAGCCACACAACACTGGGTTAAGCAATAACTGTGAGCAGAAATCAGTCTGATCAGCAAATGCTTGTCAGATCAGCTATTCTTCGAGTATCCAAAAGAATTTCGAGTGACCAAACCAAAATCGGAGAATCAACAAGGTATTCTCTGGATAATCAACTAGACCCTAAGAAAAAGCCGAGCATGACAACATCCCTCTTGAAGAAGGTTTCAAGTGGCAGAAAGCCACCGGTTTGCTCAAGTGGGTTTGGCTAATGTTGATACAGGAACTGGATGGAGCAACATGTCCGTGTCATCCAATTTGAGGAGGGGGTGACATGGGATGATAGCAAAGCACCTGTGAGCCTTTAGGTTTAGGAGATGGGTCTCCAGTAGTTAGGAAAACTTGACAATTCCTGTGGCACGGGTAACATTCCTTACCATTTCTGCAGTTCTTCTCATAGACTATGTTGCCACTGACATCTTCCTCTTGGCATCTGGGGAACATCAGGTCCACCACAAACGTGATCGTTGAGCCCACAAGTGCTGGTGAATCACTGGTCAGAATCGCCTGCACGTGGCCTCCTAGCACATAGAAAAGCACAGTTTAGTGATCAAGCATCTTTTTCCTTTCGTTGACAAATAAAGTAGAGTTGAATCCACCAATAAGGACCAGAGCATCCCAATGTCTCTCTCTCTCTCTCTCTCTCTCTCTTTTTAAAAAGTGAACACTATGCCCAGCGTGGGGCTTGAACTCATGATCCAGAGATCAAGAGTCACATGCTCTACTGACAGCCCTCCCATCCTTATGCCTCTTAGCAATAAATTATTTTCTGGATTCCTAACTTTTGCTTTAAGAGTACAACATTCTACAGGAGGGAAAAAAGGGGAGGTCAGACCGATTAAAGAAGTCTTTGATCATAGAAAAAACATTTACTTAAGATAAAGATAAAAAAGAATCTGCTCAACTGGATTGAAGAAACAAGTTTTAAAGGTTTGTATTTTTTAGACTCAAAACCTATGACTAAAGGACTCACTCTTTCATGCAAATGGGAAGATACTCACTTTCTGATGAACCACACTTCTGATATGGTCAAAACTGCTTGAGTGTCTCAGCTCTTCTGAAGAGGACCATTCCCATATCATGTAAAGAGGTTCAGGGCAAAAATCTGTTTGCTATCCAAAATCTTCCAAGAACTACAAACTTGTCAGTTTCTAAGTGGATTAAAGTTGTGTGCGTGACTTAGAAAGTGACAATGTTGAGATAAAAAAAGGTTGCCAATTCCAGGTGCCTCCCACTTGATAACTAGAGTACAGTCATTAGAAGCCACATAAGCCATGTGATCTCCAAGTCTACAATGTAAGAGATTAAGTCAAATAGGAAATGACAGTTGTTTATCTTGAATATGTGATTTACCTTTCCAGGAGTGTTTCCACCTTGGGTCTTCCTTCCTCCATACTGGGTAGAGTTTTTCATTCCATTCATTCTCATCTAATGACCAACCAGTTAGTTGGCTGTGCTCCCTCGTATAATCAGAAGTTCTTTCATTGCTCAGCACGTCATGAAATCCTAGATCAGTATTTGAAAAACAAATTATTTTGCTTACTCCTTTCCTCATTTAGTACTTAACAGTACCTAAGTAGTCAAAGCAACTTCTCATTTCATAAGTTTGGAAAATTGTACTTAATATTTCCAGTAAGTCAAATAAGTAGGTTTTTATTTGAATGTCTCCTGAAAATAGTTTAAATACAACTATTCAGACCCTCTATGTACTTTATTTTTTTTAAAGCTTTTATTTGACAGACAGACATCACAAGTAGGTAGAGAGGCAGGCAGAGAGAGGGAAGCAGTCTCCCCTTGGAGCAGAGCACCTGATGTGGGGCTCAATCCCAGGACTCAGATCACAGCCTGAGCTGAAGGCAGAGGCTTAACCCACTGAGCCACCCAGGTGCCCTCTTTATGTACTTTAAATAGTCAAGGAGGGGCACCTGGGTGGCCCAGGTGGTTAAGCATCTGACACTTGGCTTCTGCTCAGGTCCTAATCTCCGAGTCATGAGATGGAGTCCCATGTTGGCTCTGCACTTAGTGCAGTCTGCCCAAGACTGTCTCTCCCTTTCCCTCTGCCTCCCCCTCCCCCATGCTTGCTTTCTCTAAAATAAATCTTTTTTTAAAAAATAATTTACTTATTTGACACAGAGAGAGAGAGCATACAAGCAGGGCGAACAGCAGGCAGAGGGAGAAGCTGACTCCCCAAGGAGCAGGGAGCCTACAGAGGACTTGATCCCAGGAACCCAGGATCATGACCTAAGCTGAAGGCAGATGATTTTATTAACTGAGCCACCCAGGCATCCCATAAATAAATATTTTAAAAAGTTAAATGAGCCAAGGAAAATTTCTGAAAGTTGGTATTTCTTAACTATTATTTAATTTCTCAATACATATTCTGATTATTTGAATCTGATATGCTAGAATTAGGAAAACACTGATGCCAATGATATTCAGATCAGTTTTGGCATCTTTTCCCATTCTTACCTGTTCTCTTGGCTAAAAGAATGTCAGGCTCAGGAATGCCTCCAGGTTTCCAAGAGATGCAAACCAGTACTGGAGAGCCCACTGTTGAACAATCTAACTTTTTTACGGCCCAGTACATGGTCTGAATTGGTGAATGTCCCATATGTACTATGTAATTTACAGTGCTTTTTAAAATATTATGTTAAGAGCTGGTTGGTAATGTTTTGAGACTTCTATGTTCCTGCTGATTTTCTATTTGTTAATTACTGAGAGAGGAATGTTGAAATCTTCGATTATAATTTACGGATTTGCCAATTTGCCAATTTCTTCTTACAGTTCTGTCAATTAATGTATTTTGAAGCTGTTTAGAATTGCCAAGTCTTCTTCATGAATTGATCCTCTTGCCATTAGGAATTGGCTTTTATCTTTATTAATAGTCCTTGTTCTTAGGGATACTTTGATAGTAATGTTTAGTGGTTAACAGGTACATCTTTTTATTTTTAATATATAAATATTTTTATATTTGAAGTGGGTTTATTTTAGCCAGTATATTGGTTTTTTTTTTAATGTAGTCTAACAATCTCTACCTTTCATTCAGAGTGTTTAGGTAATTTATATTTACTGTATTAATACCGTGGGATTTAAGTCTACCATCTTGTTATTTTTCTATCTGTCCCATTTGTTCTTTATTCATTTTTCTTTTCCTGTACTTCTTGGGTTATTTCTGGAGTCTATAATAGCTCCACTTCTGGCTTATTAGCTGTATCTTTTTGTTTTGTGTGGTTGCTCCAGGGTTTATAAAATTCTAGTTCTTCTGAAATTCTTTCTAATCTCAAGTTGATGTCTTTTTACCTTGCCTGACAACTCCAGTGGTCATATGGTCTCTCCTCTGAGGATTGTACAGACTGGCTGGCTGCCTACTAACAGCCATTTCCAGGCTGCACCCCTACTCTTTTTTACCCTTTGTCTCAGAGCTTCTACTATAACCACTCAAAATTCCAACAGCTGACTTTCCTAGATTTCCTTACAGTATGGGCAGAAGCAGCTGATTAGAACCTGGCCAGTCAGAACTGAAAGGAAGTCTTCTGAGGGCTTCTGTGAAGTTTTCCTCTCTATCATCTGTCTATTCATATACATACACACATATATAACGAACTCCATTTTGTTCACATCAGAAGTGATTTTGGGGACAGTAGTGATGTGAAGCTCAGAGCTGGGACAGCCATACTTAACCATGAGGGCACAAATCTGAAGAGGCAAGCCAACACACTAAGGAGGTCAGAGTGGATGGAAGAGAAGAAAGTGTTCTCAATGTTGTCGAGCTCTTGCTCTAGCTTTTCCTGCCTCTGGACTGGTTAAGGTAAAAAGTGTCTTGCTCAACCTACTTGAGTACTGTTAAAGCCAAGAAGTCAATTGTCTAGAACCCGCAGCTAGTCCTTAACCGTACGTTATGATAAACTGTCCTCTCCTGTGGTTTTGTGTCGTCTGGACCCATAGAGCCAGAAATACGGTCTTCTCCTGAGTACTGGAGGACTGCCACAAGGTGTGGTATTTGGCAGGTGCTCAGAGAAGCCATTTTGAATGGATGCCACCAACCTCGATCTTCTATATATTCTTTTTGGTAGGAGGCAAAAGCCTGTTGTTTACTTCTTATAAGGGAGACAGATGGAATGGGAAAGAATATTGAAATGAATATCGAACAATGTAGATGTCTTACGATGGGTGAATGTTACAAGACTTGGTTTCTTGATTTTGTTGATAAACAGGCTGTGTTGACCTCAGATCATATTTTCTCTGGGCCTCCAAATCAGACAAAAATCAAATGTCTTATGATTCTGTAAGATTATTTTTATTTGGAAACTAAGTGACGGTAGGAAATGTAGGTTTATCAATAAATGTTTATAACTGGATATTCATTCGAATTGAGTCATGGAGTAGAATATTCAACTTGGAAAAAACAGTCCAAATCACTTCATTTTACAGATGAAGAAATTCAGGCCTGCAGAAGAGACAGAATTCACTCGGGGTCACTTTTAATGGAGTGGAAATGACGATTCACATCTTTGGATTCCCAGGACTAATTTTTTCCCCACTGTTCTGAAGAGTCTTCCTCTTCCATAGATCCTGAGAGAAAGTGAGTGGTTCCAGGAACGATGAAAACACGGGTTTCTCCTGATTACAGATGTCAGAAGTCAAGGAAAGTCAAGGAAAAACAAACTTAAAAGAGGGACAAGGAATAGATACATGGATCCAGGGAACAGAATGGAGAACGTCAAAATAGACCCACACAGATATGCCTTACTGATTTTTGACAGAGATGCAAGAACAACCCAATGGAATTTCAAAAGATAGCACCATTTATTGAAAAAGGCTATCAGAAAGTAAAAAGCATAGGAGAAATTTTCAGGCTCTAGGCTAGGCAAGAATTCTTTGACTTGACACCAAAGACACGATCCATAAAAGGAAAAAAATGATAAATTAGACCTCATTAAGATGAAAAACATTTTTCTGTGAAATAGCATGTGAAGAAGATGAAAAGGCAAGTTACAAACTGGGACAGAATATTTGCAAGCCACATTTCCAGTAACAGACTGCTATCTAGAATATGTAAAGAATTTTCAAAATTCATTAAAAAAATCCAATTAAAAAAGTGGATAAAAGACCTGAATAAACATTACACTGAAGAGGACACACAGATGGCAAAGAGACACATGAGATGATGTCCAGTTTCATTAACCAGTGGAGAAATGCACATTAAAACCACAGTGGGGTATCATTCTACACCTATCAGAATGACTAAAAAAAAAAATAACAGGGATATATCAAATGTAGGCAAGAATGTGTGAAGACACTGGATTGCTCGTATACTGCTGGTGGGAACAAAACATGGTACGGCTACCCTGGAAAACAGTTTGGCAGTTTCCTGAAAAACTAAACATGCAACCAAAACATGTACTCTTGGGCATTTGTCCCAAAGAAATGAAAACTTATAGTCACCCAAAAACCTATACACGAATGTTCATAGCAACTCTATTCATAGTAGTGCAAACTGGAACAATTCAGAGGGCTCAAAATGGGTGAATGTTTACATTCTGTAAACAAACATTCTGTAAATAAACAAGCTGTGGTATATACATACTGTGGAATCTACCCAGCAATAAAGAACTATTCATACATGCAACACTTCAATAAATTATGTTGCATAAAAAAAGCCAATGCTCCTAAATTACATATTGTAATGATTCTATGGATAACATTCCTGAAGTAACAAAATGATAAAATTATAAAAACGGGAGAATGGATCAGTGGTTGCCAGGGCAGGAGGGTGTGGTGGGAAGGGGAAGTTGGTTTGGCTACAAAGGGTTTGAGGGACCCTTGTCCTGATGGAACGGTTTGCTATTCCGACTGTAACCGTGTCAATATCCTGGCGATGGTATTGTGCAATAATTCTTTAAGCGGTTACCATTGGGAGAAACTGGGTAAGGTATACAGGGGAATCGCTTTGCATTTTTTTTTTTTTTTTTAAGATTTTATTCATTTATTTGACAGACAGAGATCACAAGTAGGCAGAGAGACACGGGGCGGGAAAGCAGGCTCCCCACTGAGCAGAGAGCCCGATGCAGGGCTCGATCCCAGGACCCTGGGATCATGACTGAGATGAAGGCAGAGGCTTTAACCCACTGAGCCACTCAGGTGCCCCTGCATTTTTTCTTAAGCTACATGTGAAATCTACAATGACCTCAAAAAGCTAAGTTAAAAAACAGAACAAAAGACACCCAAGGGTAAGCAGGTTTTAAAAGAAAAAAAAAAAAGGTGTGTGTGTGGGGG